>PVIY010013388.1:0-59322 GCA_004026745.1 Myrmecophaga tridactyla
TTGCATAGGCAGCTCTTGAGGTTGGTTCTTAGATACCCATCAAATTCCCTTATAGGTGCAATTATTCATTGCACTGTAGCTTCCAGAACATGAATCCTTGATGTGCTACTGCTCTCTGGCAAGGTGGACATGAAATAACGGAGAGGGATCTGTACTACCAAGACCAAAGTCCTGCAAGACAGCCTCTAGCCCTCAGATGGCAGCGGAGTATTTAATCTTGGTTTCTTTCAATGATTATTTTAGTTGGTTTGATTTTCTTTTTTCATCCAAAAGAAATTTTATCTGAAGAGAAAAAGGCCGAACAAAGAAACTGGGGCCAAAGGAAGCAACATCATCAATTGTAGGAACGATGCCCTCCTCTCACGGACTTTCTATTTCTCTTCACTCCTTCAAAGTATTTCACGAAGCTTGAGCCCAGGGCAGCAGGATGGACTGACCACAGTCAGGTGGGCCCAGGCAAGGACAGCTCACGGTGTCAGCCCTCTGGCCAGGCCTGGCCTCAGAAGGACATCTGGAAAAGAGGAAGGCAGGAATCCACAGCTGCATCAACCTCCAGCACTTTCTAAAGGACTCAGCCTCACCTTGACCTTCACTGCGAAGGAGAGGAAGGGCCTCCTGGGAGACACGGCATGAGCCTGGCCCGGCATCAGAGAGCGTGGCATGACTGGGTCTAGAAGGCCAGGCCACACTCTTTCTTCTCTTCCCTTGACACTGGCCCACACAATGAATCTGAACACTTCCCTTTGACCAACACAGTCCTCCATAATCGAGCTCCCACCTTACTGCTCATCCTTCTCTCAAAAAATTCCCATCTATTCATCCATTTAAGGAACAGGTGTGTGGGCTAACCAAACAGTGAGAGGAAAAGCTAATATCGTATTTCATTTATTCCTCATAACAATCCTATACAGTAGGTATTGTCATCTCATTTTATAGATGAAGAAACTAAGCTGCAAAAAGGTTAAAAAAGAAAACAAACATTTTGCCAAAGGTTGCCCTGTTGGTAAGTGGCAGAGCTGGGATTTTAAGCCAGACCTTCCAATTTGGCTGACCAGGGCCCTTTCAACTTCAGGATGCTAAGAGTTACTTAATATGTTAAAGATGGAAAGCCAAGTTTCAAAGTCTCAGAATACAGTAAGACACCATGTTTCTCAATAGTAATTCCTAATTACTTGACTAAACAAAGCTTTGTTTAATTGAAATAAGCTTCAATAACTCAAAAACTCTCCCGAACAGAATTGACTCTTTCACTGGGGATTTAAAAGGCACTTTGGGAACTTGCAATGTCCCAGGCCCATCGTGTGGACCTCAATTATCATCAGGGAGCGTGGCAAAAAATGCATCTGGTTCTTGTCCATGCTGCCCTCTTCCCCATCCTTACCTAAGCACACATGCCCTCCTCCTCAGAGTCTCTGGCAATGATTAATTTCTCCTCTGTGCTGGCTCCCAGCCCTTGGCTCCTTGGCTTAAAGCATGCTTGCATCACTCCCCATTCTATTAACAAGACTAAAAACTATTTCTTAACCCTCTCCCCTCTTGGGCTGCCAGGCAGTCCCTAAGCCTCCCTTCACCTCTAACCATCTTTAACAGATGCTCTTTATTCTCTGTGTATGTCCTCACTCCCCCTTTTTTCCTCAAGCCCCTACAGTTCACCTTCCACCCCTAGTACTCCACTGAAAGTGCTCTCTCCACAGTTACCCAGAAACCCCACCACACCCAAGAACCTTCCCAGTCTCTCCAAAGCTGCCAGGCTCCTGCCTCTTGAAATCTCTTTTCCCTCACCCTGAGTGAGACTCACATCAAACTATGGGTCTCCCACCACAGGATTCTGACCTTGGCACTTCTCTCATTTACCCTTGGCAATTTCCATCTGTCCAAGGCTTCAGCTGTCCACCCCATGCCAGCATGTCAGCACTCCCAGATGCTCATCTCCAGGTTCTCTTCCACCACTGCCCAGGATCTGCTCCACTCCTGACTTTGGAAACAAAAGCTTAACTGGATGTGTATAGAAAGAGACTTCTCTTCTTCATTCTGACTGAGCCAGTGCCTCCCCCTTCAAATTCTCTGCCTCTGTTAACTCCATGCCTCCTGGCCCCTCACCCCCACCCCCACCCAGGCCCATGAACTCCCAGGACACCAAGTCCTGTGCATCCTCCCTGTCAGGGTCCCCAGCACCTCCCCACTCTGTACCATCAGGCTCTGGCTTTGATTTACCATCCTGCCTCCTAGGTCAGGTCTCCTTGCTTGGTCCTGCAGTACCTCTGGATTAATCTTTCTGAAACACAGCTCTCACAGGTTAAAAAATGCAAAGCACCTTTCTATGCCTCTGTACTGCCTAGAGAAGATGTACCAATTCTTCTACCTGGAACTCAAGGCTCCAGTCTTACCTTCTTCCAAGCCCTATACAGCCTCTGTGTTCCAGCTGCACCGGAGAGCTCCCTGACTCAACTCCAAGTTTCCTACTTCTCTGTCTTTAATCACATGGTTCCCTCAGCTTGGGATACTTCCACTCCCTGAATTAGCAGACCAATCTCCTAAATCCTTGCAAATGTCAGCAACTTGGCAGCTCCTTCTTCCTCATGCAGGTGGCTGAGGATAATGGTTAAGACTGAGGCCCCAAGAGTCAAGCTGCCCAGGCTCTGAGCCTGGCCCCACTATGTGTTAACTACAGCGAACTTCAGACCGGTTGGTCACTCGATGCCTTAGTTTCCCCACTTACGAAACGGGGCCAATAATGTGTTGCTGCGGAAATCAGATGGGGAAATACAGCTAAAGTTCTTGCAAACAGTGCCTGTCAAATAATGACTGCTTAATAAATGTCAATGGTTTAGTTATCCCTGGACTCATGCCTTTTTTTCTTTTTAAATCTCATAATATAGTTATTTGTATGAGTGTGTCAGACTCTAGAGGAAATAAATCTTATCTTCACCATCTCTCTCCCCAACACCATTCAAACAAGCAAGAGACACTCTATAAATGTTTGTTGAATTTTATAAATTAAATAGCATGTATTTAGCTGAGATCAGAAATTGTTTACTCTATCAGGAAAAGGCCCCACTTCTGAGGGACCCAAGGCCCCAAAATTGGTTTCAATAGGAAATAGGAGAAATCCCATGGCTTAGTAACTCCTCATGGAATGAGCAGAGAAAACAAAGTAGAATTTTCTGGAATGAGGAACACATTCAGAATCTAGCTACAGGAAGCTGCCCAGGAAGGTCATCTTTGTGATATAAAGAACTCTGCCCAAAATTCTCCTGATGGAACTCAGCATCAAAAGCCATCCTTCCAAAGTGGAGTGAGTCACAGCAGCATTCCATCTCAATTGCTGCTATTTGGAAAAACCACTGGGAATCATGAAAGCAGGTGTCTACACTCCAGCGAGATGAAACAGGATTTGATAGGGGGCAGATATTAGCTGGAGCCCTACCCAAGCCCTCAAGGCAGACGGCCTATCGGAGTTATATTAGGGGTGGAAACAAGGATGCCCATCTTTTCCCTAAATCCATGCCCTTTTCCAAATGTTAGGGAAAGCTATGAACTTAGGCTCTTTTCCATGAGCCACCCCAAATGCTTATCATGCAAAAATGTCTGGCAAACGTGGCAGAACCCAAGGCATGTCCCAAAAATGAGGACCAAGGAAGAGTGAGCAAGCTGCTTCAGACTTAAGGAATGAGACCCTGACAATTTTTTGTCCCCACAAACCTCACTCTAGGAGGAAGGTGGAGAAGGGCAACAAGTATGTACCAGGCACAGAAGTAAGATCTTTGCTGGCCTCCCAATTGAGCTATTCAAACTCCACTAAGTCTTCAGGGCTCACTCAGCTTAGCCTTACCTCAAGCAGGACCCAACCCCTCCTCTATGATCCTATGGCACCTCAACCACACCATCCATCTGCCCTGGTCAGACACTATCCGATATTTCTAGGCAACTTTTCCTAAATCACTGATCCTGCCCCTGTGTGAGCTACATGAGTAGGGAGAAGGACTCGGTCTTCACATCCCCAACCCCAGCAAAGATAATAATTCAGCTTCACCATTCTTTATCAGAATAGTGTTAAGCAACACTTGAGAAGGCAGCATTGCAGACAACTCATCTCATACTCAGGCAGTTGACAGTCCAGTAGGAGAAATAAGGTAGCCTAGAAATTCATTCCAGTGTGACAGAGACAGTAAGAGAGATACAAAGAGAAGAGCAGTCCCATCCAGGTACAGAGGCAGGGAAGCGTTCAGGGAAGGCTTCCTGAAGAAGGCAATATTCAAGATGACTTAAACATGGGAGATACACAATTTGTGTTTGTTTGTTTGGTTGGTTGGTTGTTTGATTGGTTGGATAATTGGTTGGTTCATTAGCTGCTTGGTTGGATTGCTGACTGGTTGGGTGGTTGATTGGTTGGTTAGTTGATTGGTTGGATGGTTGGTTGGTTGGTTAGTAGGATGACCAGTTGGTTAAATTAATGTATGAATTTAAAAAAGAATGAGAGAATGAATGAATATCAACAAGTAAACATGAGGATACAGTTTGAATTGTTCTAGTTATATTAAAGACTAACAGCTTAGATTTCATGCCATCATCCAAACAAATCAGCATAATTTTTCCGTCTACTCCCCATCCCAAGTATATTATCTTATTTGTTCAATATTTATTACCAGGCCCAGGGATATAACCGGAGAAAGACAAATAAATAAACAAACAAATAAATAAGGCCCAACCTGATTCTTCAAAGAATTCATGGAAATAAACTTGAAGGTTTTTCCCAAAAGCCAGTGGAACAAAGAAAAGCAGTCAGACTCTGTTTACCAGGGCAGAGATGACGATGAGACAAACAAGACATTTAATGGTGCAAATTCTAAGGTAAGGAGGTACTCACTCTTGATTCATGCAGGTACCTACCCTGCACTTGAACAACCTTGAGAGTGAGTGCCTCCTTAAGAAGAGGGCACCCTTAAATTCTGCATCCTAGATGCCTTCCTTGCCTCACCCTAGTCCTGTCCCTCCTGTTGACCCCTATGTGTGTTTCTCTTTGGAATTCTGGTGGCCAGACCTTTTTGGCTAGCTGCTGGTTTGGCAGTCCAGCAGACAACTATCCTGAAGTGAGAAGAAAAGCATAAAGGAAAGAAGAAACTCCATAACACTCCCTTGTTCCTCCAGACATCTCTCAACAGCTTCCCTGTACCTCCCAGCAGCTGCTTCCTCTGCCAGATCATCTCCCCCCAAGGCAGTGCTGGGAAGGGAACAGGCATGGTCAGAGGAGGGTCTCGGAGCTGCCACAATGATATCCAGTGATAGACAAGTCGAGATCACCTGCTCCTCCAAGGAGAGGTGTGTACGTTCTCTTACCTCATAGCTACACTTTCTTGATCTCAAAGAAAATCTGTGAGTCATGGGAAGTTGCTTTCCCCTGAGAGATGCATTGGATCAAAGACCCGGAAGCCCTGGAACTGAAGGTACTCCAAAGATACAATTATCACGTAGAGTAGGGGTCATTGACCTCATGGCTGAAGGGCTGAGAGTGGCCTGTGATGTGCACATTTAATCTCCTGCACAGGTTGGGGAAGGGCCAGCACGCAGAAGGAGAGAGACTGGTGTTCGGCTGTGTACGGGGGCACACACACAGAGTAAGATGTGGCCCCCAAGATGAAAAGTGGGGAGAGGAACCAGCTGAGAACAGGATAACAGTGATGGTATATGGAGGGCAGCCAAAACCCCCACAGAAGAGTGGTTGAGGCCAGACCACAGCTAGGTGGGGAAACCAGAGGCGGAAGCCCAACTCCTGTGCCTATCACTTGTTGAATCGTTTCTGTCTTGGGTCAGGTTACCTGGAACAGAGCTGCAGGCTGCCTGATCACATGGGCAGTGGTGGAGTGAGCAGGGTACTGGCACACAGCAAAGCAGCTGGGTGTCATATATGTCTCAAGAGCCAGCTAATCGCAAACCTCTATAGTCTGACATAAAGTCCAAATCATGTTCAGAGATAAATTAAAATGTAAATTCTACCCATTACTCGTCTCATGTGGTACAGATATTGTCAGGCTCGGGATGATTAGTTATGGTAAATAATCAATAAACCTCAAATGCCACATCCTCTGCTAAGCCTTTGCCAAGCCCCAGATGGAATTATTTATTCCCTCTCAGGACACAGGCAAGCATCTGTGTGCTTGCCAGTCACCGCTCCTGATTTGGGGCCCCCCGAGAGTGATGGGGACCCAGGGCATCGGGATTCACCCCCATCTCTTCCCCTAGAGTAGAATGGAGCATCAGTAGGGGCCTGGCAAACATCAGCAGAATGGAATGATGCAACAAGGGCAACCAGACAGCTGTGGCAGGAGGCGTAAGGATTGACGAAGCTCTGCTGCCACCTACTGTCCATTCTCCTGCAAAACCCAAAACTGTCAGGCACATCGCTGACATCAGAGGAGCTAAATCCCTGTAACTGACTACTGATTTCCACACGAGGGCAGGGGTGCAGCAAGAAGGCTTTGGAGTTATGACTGTATCAAGGCTGCAGAGCTCCACAGGAGACCGAGGCAGGCCCATCTGCTCCTAGATCTGTGGGCTGACATCACAGCCATTCCTTGCCAATATTAGTGGTTCACCACGCAGTCTTCTGCAGGAAACTGCTTGTCCAAGCCCAGGACCCTACTGCCTTCAACAGCACTCCCTAACTGGCACCCCAATCTCCCACTCCTTTGGGAGGGCAACAATTTTAAAAAATATTTTCATTAACAATGAACAGACATACCAACATTCTTGACATACGAACATTCTTGACATGGTTACAATCAGTGGCTCACAATATCATCACACAGTTGTGTATTCATCACCATGATCATTTTTTGGAACATTTGCATCTCTCCAGAAAAAGAAAGAAAAAAGAAAAACTCATACATGCCATACCCCTTACCACCTCCTTTCATTGATCACTAGTATTTCAATCGACTCAATTAATTTTAACCTTTGTTCCACCTATTATGTATTTATTTTTATCCATATTTTTTATTGATCTGTCCATACTGTAGATAAAAGGAGCATCAGACATGTTTTCACAATCACACAGTCACCTTGTGAAAGCTATATCATTATACAATCATCTTCAAAAAACACAGCTACTGGACCACAGCTCTACAGTTCCTGGCACTTCCCTCCAGCCTCTCTACTACACCTTAAACTAAAAAGGGGATATCTATAAAATGCATAAGAATAACCTCCAGGATAACCTCTCGACTCTGTTTGAAATCTCTCAGCCACTGACACTTTATTTTGTCTCATTTCTCTCTTCCCCCTTTAGGTTGAGAAGGTTTTCTCAATCCCTTGATGCTGAGTTGGAGGGCCACAATTTAATCCTCAATTACTTGGAGGTTCACAGTGGGCCTTGAGCTTCAGGAAGTAAGTAGTCATCTTATACTTCTGCACCCCCGTCCCAAGCAAGGTGTGGGCACCAAATGGGGCTCAAGAAACCCCTCCTGTCTGGTTGATACCATTGGGACATAACTTATGTAACTTAGCCTTGAAGCCAGTGATGGGCTATTATGGTGCTCTTGCAAACGGGCTGCAGGCACCACTTTGGAGCCTGTGGGCCTGGAAACAGGGCCTTCGCTCCAGCCTTCCCCACTGAGGCCTGCATCCTCACCTCTAAATGATCCCAGCTGAACCTGCCTCACTGGGCATCACGAGCCCAAAAGGTGATGTCCATGACCTGTCCACGAACAGCCTTTGTAAGTGATTTTTATTATAACACCTGAGGACTGGATGAGCATAGAAAGAGCTCTGAAAACTGACATGAAAGCTTCTGGTGCCCCACCTAGATCCTCTTGACTGCGTGCTTCCACCCCCTGCTGCTATGAATGTTGGCTGCTTGCAGCTTACAACTGCACCCTTCCCCAGAGAATTGCCCTTAGCCAAGGGGGCACCACCTCATCCCAGGAGGCTTTGCACTGCCCACCCTACCCCAGGCTGGGCAGCCCATAGCCACTGACTAATGCAAGGGACCAACTCTGATGCAATTCATGCTCTACATCTCCCTGTGGGATGAGGCTGAAACCCACAGCCCTGCTGAGCCACTTCCCGCCCTGCCCTGCTTTGCTTCTCTCACTCCCTTCCTCCTGAGAGCACCTACCCAGTAAATTACACACAACTGGATCTCTGTTTTGAGCTTTGCTTCCAGGGCACAGGTTCACAAAGCTTTGCTTGCAGCAAGCCACCTGGAGGGCTTGTTAAAATGCAGACTGTTCTCAATATGATGAAGGGCATATCTGAAAATCCCACAGCTAGCCTCATGCCCAATGGTGAGACATTGAAAGCTCTTCCCCTAAGATCAGGAACGAGACAGGGATGTCCACTGTCACTGCTGCTGTTCAACACTGTACTGCATGTGCTAGCCAGAGAAATCAGGCAGGAAAAGGAACTAAAGGCATCTAAATTGGAAAGGAAAATCAAACTATCTCTATGTGCAGATGATGTGATCCTATATTTAGAAAATAAAAATTAAGGACAAAACATAGATTGCTGAGCTTTACCCCCAAAGTTCTGACTAAGTCTGAACTCTAATCCTAACAAGTCTGTAGGTGAAGCAGATGCTGCTGTTCCAGGGATCACAGTTTCAGAACCTCTGACCCAGGTAACCTGACCCAGGGCAGAAATGATTCAACAAGTAATAGGCAAAGGAGTTGGGGATGACAGGATTTAAGTACGCAGCAGTTGGCCCCATCTACCAGCTCCCAACACTGTTGCCAAGAACAGCAGAACATCAGGCACTAGCACCCTACTGCCTGGGGCAGGGGTGACTCCAGATTGCTGAGCCCTTCATCATTCTACTATGCACCCATGGGAGACTGGAAGAGCCCACAGTCTGGGTTCATGTGCTCTCCCTTTTCACAAGATGAACCTCAGCACTCAGCTGAGTAGACTGTGGTTCTCAGGCCAGAAAGAAGCCAGTGGGAGAGAACTGGGCATCTTAAGTCCATGTATAGGCTGTAAGGTGAGGGGTGTCAGGGACTGATGAGCCCCCAAAGAGCATCCCACCCAACCCCTGCACTCACAGACAGGAGAAGAGAGGCCCGGAGAGGGCTGGAGACCTGATCAAGGCAGAAACTCAACCGGCAAAACAGGAAAAATAAATGTTCCACTTAAATGCAGGACAGGAAACCGCTATTATTGTCATCAGAGAATATTGCTGTGAGCAATCCTATTAACTTGGTCTCGAGTAAAGATCCTGGTGTGAAAGGCCATCCCTTAACAGCTCCAATAAAATAAAAGGCCAGAAGAGACTCATCCTGTCATGGCAAGAACAGCAGAGGCTGAAATGGGAGCCCCAGGACAGCTCATTGCTCACATCTCTGGACTTCAAGCCCATGGTCCCAGGCCCACAGGCTACCGGAAGGCCAGTCAATGGAGGAACACCACTGGCAGATAGAAGTATCACAGCTGATGAGGCCTGGGTCACGTTCCAATGGCCATGGCCTACACATGCCTCTCCTGCACTCTCTCTCATCTCAGGGAATGGCAATCCGCTTCTTCCAGTTGTCCAGCCACAACCTTTGGGGTCACCCTCACCTCCTCTGTCTCACACAGCTAAGACAGCTAAGTCCAGGGGCAAATTCTGTGGACTCAACCTCAAATGTGTGTGTATGTGTACATATAATCCTGCCCATGCCTTGCCACCTTCCTCACCCTGAGCCAAGCCACCATCTAGAATTTCTTCAAGATTCTTGCAATCACCTCCTAACTGGTCTTCTGCTTCCTCCCCTCCGCCCCTGCCTCCTTGAATCTAATCTCAACACAGCAGCAGAAGGAGGGTTTTTCAAAAGTCAGATCACGCCACGCCTTTGCACTCCTCCAGTCTCCCATGTCCTTTCGGTGGTCTCCAAGGCCTTATGCGACCAGACCCTTGAGGCTCCCCATCAAGCCTCTTTCTCTTCCCCCTTCATCCACTTGGGCTCCAACCAGCCACCGTGCTCCCACCTCAGGGCCAGCTGTTCTCTTCTTTGCATTTACTCCCAGGATCAAAGGTCTTGTTCCCTGACTTCCTTCTGGTTTCCTCTCAAATGTCACCTTCTCAGAGTGGTTTCTTCTGGCTCTGCCTTTATAAAATAGCAGCCCCACCCCCAGGGCTCCCTCTCCCCCTTTCCTGATTTATTCCACCTTACAGTACTTATTGCCTGCAGGTATATTATATATTTGCTTATCTCCTTGTGGGCTGCCTCTCCGCATCAGAAGTATAATCTCCAAGAGGGCAAGGACTTGGTGCTTTGTTCACGCTGAGTCCCTGGTGGCTACAGCTGTCTGGCACATAATAGGTCCTCACCAGCAGTGTGCTGGAAAATGTTTAGAAAACAAAATAGCTGGATCTCTGGGAAATAAGGACACTGATTTTTAGTGTTTGCAGTATAAATATTCTTAGCATGGCCAGCTTTAAACTCCCAACTTTACAACATTGAAGGCAGAGTTGAGAAGAGATACTAACAATCAACTGTCTGAACCAGCTATAAGGAAAACTGGAAAACCCAGCTCCAGTGCCTTGTAAATACAGAGCTAACTCTCCATGCTTTTAGTCCTGCAGTTACTTTCTTGAGGGTCTACTCTGTGCCAGGTGTAATTGATAGAAAGGTGATAGTGTGAGTAAAGATGCAGAGTGTGCAAAGGAAATCTGCCCACAACACAAGCACCACAGCAGGAGGCAGAGGCAAGGATTACAGGCAATGACTGCTATTTCCCAACCCTTAGTCAGGCCAGAGTTCCAGTTATTCTGAAGTATCATGAAGAGGAATGCAACAAGGGCAACCCTGACAAGCCAGGAACAAGTGACTTTCAGCCCTGAATGGCCATATCCACCATAGTGGGACCCAAGATGACATTTTCTAAGCATCTTTGTGGTCAAAGGAAACAGCATCAGATATAAGGAATTGGAGTCAGAGGGCCTGACTGCACAGACATGTGTGCCCCCAACTCTCAGCAGGTCACCCCTCTCCTGGCACTAACCCCCATGACCTACACATGCTCCCTCCCCCAACCCTTGATTGTGTGCCTTCTATGGCCACGTTTGAGCCTCAACTAGCAAGGCTCCTAGAAGGCTCCAAGTAGTCACCTTCTCTCCACATTCCTTAGAGCAGAGGATGGAGTGTGTGCTATGCATATTAGCCAACTCTGCTGTCAGCTCCCTTACTTTGTCATGTTTTATAAGAGTGATATATGCACATGTTCATTTGACCTTGAGCTCCTCAGCTCATAGGTTCTGATATACACTAAGACTCAGAGTCACACCACTGAATCGAATAAACAAATGATGGAGGGGTTGGAGGGGACACTGAATCCAAGAGGTGAGGGGGGTAGGGAGTGCGATGGGTTTATCAAGTGGGATTACTTTGGTGCTGGTTCCAAGTGCTGAGGACAGTTGAGCAGTGTGTGTCCTGGCTGTTGAAAGCCAGGGCAGATGCCATTTGCCCAGCTGCGAGCCTTGGACCTGCATCCATTCAGAACCTTGACAGGTGCCTTAGGTTTTCTGAACCTATTAGTTTCCTCACCTGTGAAATTAGGATAGTAACTGCTGGGGGTTGTGTTTTCTGGGAGTCTGGAGAGGGCCTCTAGTGCTGTGTCCATCTTGTCCATTCTCTGCTCTGTTACTCACTCTGCCCCAGGGCAGGAAGTGTGACTGATCTGACTGGTAAGTTTGGTGGTAATTAAGAAATAAAAAGGGGACACTCAGCTCAGCTCAGCTCCACTCCTTTTTCTCTTGGGTGTGAGCGGTGCTTCCGGGGGCTGGCTCCTCCCCACCAGGAGGCCCTGTGAGGAGAACCACCCTGGGCCAACCCCACCGGCCAGGAGGTGTGGACCCATGCCTACTGCTGGCTCACAGTCCTCACAGCGAGGACCTGCTCTCTTCTCTACCTTCACCTTGATCAGTCACAGAGATGACATATACTTTAGACCAAATCAACCAGATATCCTTTGCTTATCAATTTTTTCAGATCTCAGGAGGAGGAGAATACTATTTAATAAGACACCCACCCCCCAAAACAAATTAAAACCAACAATAATATCTGTCTCATCAAATTACTATAAAGACCAAATGAGATCATATAAAACGGTGCTTGGTGTGGTGCCCAACACATAGAGAAGAGCAGCAGCTAAAAGAAAGGTCCCAGAAATATTTTTTGATTGACCAATATCAAGAGCAACACTGTTGAATACACATGCAACACCTCTGGTGATGCTTTGTCTGGTATGGGGGAAGCATCCCTACCCACCACCCTTCCTATAAGACAAACTTCATGTCATCTTCCAAGATTTTAATAACTGGTCCAAGGTCATGGCAGTTATAGAGGACAGTCCAGATCACCAGATCCTTCAGCCCATGTGCCCTACCTCCTCAGTACCCTGCCAACAGTGGATTCTCAGTAAATAACTGATGGTTGAAGCGGAGGGGCCAGAATCATGCTGGAAGTAAGGATCACAGACCAGCAGCATGCATGAGCTGGAAGCATGCTTGGAAATCATCTCCTCAGGGGCTGCGTTTGGCAGTCAGGGACACAAGCCCAGAGAGAAAATGACCAACTCAAAGCCAGCCAGTGAGTGAGGGCAAAGCCAGATCTAGAACCCAGGTCTCCTGACTCTCCAGCCACTCCTCTTTCTAATCAACCCATCATCTTCTACAGATCCTGAAGCCCAACAATTCTCCCATTCATTAGATTTGAGACATTGTTCCCTGCTATAGTGCATTGGAGGGCAAAATAAAAAGTCAAACTATAGGCAAGCAGATTTTAACTTGGTGTGAAGAGTTTTCTAACAGTTAGAATTACGCAAAAAAAGTCCTAGGAACCAGTGAGTTCACCAACAGTGGAGGAGTTCAAGCCCAATACCATCTAGAAACTACGGGAAAGATTTCTACTCAAGGAGAGAGGTAAGACCACTTATTCATTTAAATAATGAATAAATGGAGCTAGGTTCCTGGGTTCAAATCCCTGCTCTGCCTCTTGTAAGGTATACAAAGTTGAGCAAATAAAGTAACTTCTCTGAAGTTGTTCCCTCATCTGTAAGATGGGGATTATAATAGTATTTCCCTAATAGAACTTTTATGAGAATTAAAAGACTAAATTTACCTAAAATACTAAGAACACTGTTGTACTAAATAAGCCCATCTGAAAAGTCAATTGACCATGTTGTTACTGATGTTTCTATCAGTAATTTTTAAAGAATATTCACTGAGTGCCTACTAGGTACCAGATACTCTTCTAGGTGCAAAAAATGTTAAGTTTCTGCTCTCATGAAACTTATATTCTGTTGTGGCTGGGACAAATAATAGTTACAGAAATAAAATTTCAGGTAATTCAAGCCCTGTGAAGACAATAAAATGGTAGAGGTGAGGGGGGAGGATGAAGGTAGTCAGAGAAAACCACTCTGGGGGCAGAACCTCTGGTTGATAAAAAAGAGAGAGTCATGACACCATCTGGGAGCAAGGCCTTCACAGCAGGAGGACAAGCTAGTTCTCCTTCACGTAGGAACAAGCCAGGCATGTTGGGTGAACAGAAACAAGGCCTATAGAAAGAATAAAGGACTGTATTTAGCTATGTCAACACTAAAAGAAAGGGCTAGGAAGGGGGACTGGCCCAATCAAGACACTCTGCCATAGCTAAAGACGTATGGTAACAAAAAAAATTAAAAATAAAAAGTGTGGTTGTGGGTGTTTTGGCTCAAAAAAAAACAACCCAATGAAATAGAACAAAGAGTTCAGAGACATGTCTAGATGGAAACTTAGTAAAGAATTAAGGTGGCTTCACAGAGGTATCTGGCAAAGACTGCAGGGTAGATGGTGTCTTACTATATGGAGAAAAATAAAAGTGGATCTTTTCATCCTAACAAATGGAAAAGACATTTTAATTCAAGAGTATATGCAAAATATTAAATACCTCAGTGTCAATGCTAAACTATGAAGTTAATAGAAAAAACACACAGGAGAGTATCTTTGAAACCTAAGGGCATGAAAGAACTTAATAAATAAAACTTCAAAAGTACAGATCACATGCAAAAAAAAGTTGATTATACTAATATAGAGGAGGAGAAACAACTGCACAAAATGTGCAATTTTATAAATTGTATCACATATCCAGGGTAAGAATCAGATGTAAAAGAGCTGAGAAAATCTGATTGGTTAAAATTAGACTATTCTAAAGGTCCAGAATAAGCTTGACTAAGCACCAAAGAGCCTCAACACAAAACCAACCAACAATAAAACCCTAGATAAGAAGGAGAAACTGATCTTCAGAGTTAATTCATCAAGATAAGCAGATGCCTACCTAGACGTAAGCAAAAATTGCAAGTTATACTAAGAAACAAGAAGATAAAGCTCAATCAAGCGAACAAAAGAAACAGAATTTGGAACAACAAATCAAAGAAGTTCAAACAAATCTTTTAAATCAATTCAAACAGATGAAGGAAAATAATGAGAGAAAGAATATTAAGAAAGACAGTGGGTAAGCATAAAGAAGAATTTGAAAATATAAAAAGAGACATAACAGACATTATGGGGATGAAAGGGAAAAAGTAGAAATTAAAAATACACTAGAGACGTACAACAGCAGATTTGAACAGGCAAAGGAAAGAATCAGTGATCTAGAAGGCAGGACAATCTAAATCATACAATCAGAAGAACAGATCAAGAAAAGAAGAGGAAAAACTGAGCAGTTTCTCAGGAATTTGAGTGACAGACAGCATGAAGCACACAAACATATGTGTCATTGGTGTCCCAGAAGGAGAAGAAAAGGGAAAAGAGGCAGAAAGAATTTATCTGAGGAAATGATGCCTGAAAATGTCCCAATTCTTAGAATAGACATAAAATATACATGTTCAAGAAGCACAACATACTTGAAACAGAATAAATCCTAATAGACCTGCCCTGAGACACAAATTAATCAGAATACCAAATGCCAAAGATAAAGAGAAAATTCTGAAAGCATCACATGCAGGGGTATCCCCAACAAGACAAATTTCCAATTTCTCATCAGAAACCATGGAACAAGAAGGCAGTGGTATGGTATATTTAAGGTACTTAAAGAGGAAAAACTGACAGCCAAAAATTCTTTATCTGGCAAAACTGTCCTTCAAAAATGAGGTAGAATTCCTTGTGCCTGACCATGCAAAAAAAAAAAAAAAAAGAGGGAGAGTTTAAAATATTCACAGATAAACAAATTGAGAATTCATCCACAAAAAGCCTCTTCTACCAGTTGAAAGGAAAAGACAGGAGAGCGTGGCTTGGAGTAGTGTGAACAAATAGAGATTCAGAGAACATGTGTGCTATTGAAACTAAGTTGGTATCATTTCAAATTAGTAGGTTATAGATGTAGTAATATACAGAAACAGAAGTAAGAAAGGGATCATTCAGATACATCACAAAGAAAAGATAAAGAAAAGGAAGTTGCAATGAAGTAAAAGAGAGACAAAAAAAGATATGACATATAGGGCGGGCATGGTGGCACAGTGGCAGAGTTCTCACCTGCCATGTTGGAGAACAGGGTTCAATTCCCAGTGCCTGCCCACGCAAAAAGAAAAAAAAGATATAACATACAAAAACCAAAGGACAGGGTGCATGGGTGGTTCAGTGGTAGAATGCTCGCCTTCCATGTAAGAGACCCGGGTTCAATTCCTGGACCAGGCGCCCAAAAAAAAAAAAAAGGACAAAATGGCTGATATAAGTACTGCCTTTATAGAAATAATACTGAATATTAATGGATTAAACCACAGTCAAAATAAAGATTGGCAGAATGGATAAAAAAAGCACGACCCAATTATATGTTGTTTACAAGAGACTCACCTTAGACCCAGAGACACAAATAGGTTGAAAGTGAAAAGTTGGAAGAAGATATTCCAAAGTAACCCAAAAAGAGCTGGGGTAGCTATACTAATATAAGGCAACATAGACTTTAATACAGAAGACAAATAATACTATATATTAATAAAAGGGGCACTCCATCAACAAAAATAACAATCATAAATATTTATGAACCAAAACCACGGTACCCCAAAACACATAAGGCAAAAACTGAAGAGAAAAATAGATACCTCTACAATAACAATTGGAGACTTCAATATATCTATCATTCTCATCAATAGATAGAACGTCAAGACAGAAGATCAATAAGGACAAAGGACTGGAATAATATGATAAATGAACTAGACCTAGCAGACATATACAGAACATTGTACACCAAAACAGCAGGATGTACAGTCTTCTCAAGTGCACATGGATCATTCTCCAAGATAATCCACATGTTGAGTCACAAAACAAGTCTCAATAAATTTAAAAATGGAATAAAGCTGGAAATAAATAACAGGAAGAGAACTGGAAAATCCACAAATACATAGACATTAAAAACATACTCTTAAACAATCAGTAGGTCAAAGAAGAAATTGCTAGGGAAATCAGTAAATATCTTGAGATGAATGAAAATGAGAACAATATATCAAAACTTATGGAATGCAGCAAAGGCAGTACCGAGGGGGAAATTTATAGCTCTAAATGCTTACATTAAAAAAAGAATAGGGTGGGCAACAATGGCTCAGGGGCAGAGTTCTCACCTGCCATGCTGGAAACCTGGTTCGATTCCCTGTGCCTACCCATGTAAAAAAAGAAGAAGAAGAAGAATATTAAAATCAAAGACCTAACTGCATACCTGGAGGAACTAAAGGTGAAAAAAGAAAAGAAAAAACAGCACACTAAGCCCAAAGCAAGCAAAGAAATAACAAAGAACAGAGCAGAAATAAATGAAATTGAGAATTAAAAAACAGAGAGAATTAACAAAACCAAAAGTTGGTTCTTTGAAAAGATCAATAAAATTGACAAACCCTTAGCTACACTGACAAAGAAAAAGAGAGAAGATGCAAATAAATAAAATCAGAAATGAAAGGGGAGACATTACTACTTACCGCACAAAAATAAAAAGGATAATAAGAGGATACTATGAACAACTGTGTGCCAACAAAGCAGACAACCTAGATGAAATGGACAAATTCCTAGAAACACATGAACAATGACACACGAATACATGACTCTAGAAGAAACAGAAGAACCTCAACAGATCAATTACAAGTAAAGAGATTGAATTAGTCATCAAATACCAGGATCAGATGGCTTTGCAGATGAATTCTACCAATCGTTCCAAGAATTAATAGCAATCCTGCTCAAACTTTTCTAAAACATTAAACAGGAGGCAACACTACCTAACTCATTCTATAAGGCCAACCAACATCACCCAAATACTAAACCAGATAAAGATAATACAAGATAAGAAAATTACAGAGCAATTTCTCTTATAAAGATACATGCAAATATCCACAACAAAATACTTGCAAATCATATCTAATGGCACATTAAAAAATTATACACAGGCGGCTGCCGTGGCTCAGCAGGCAGAGCTCCGACCTGCCGTGCTGGAGGTCTGGAGTTCGATCCCTGGTGCCTCCTGCCCATATGCAAATTTAAAAAAAAAAAAATTATACACATGATTTTACCCTAAGTGTAAAAGGATTGTTCAACATAAGAAAATCAATTATTGTAATACACCACATTAACAAAATGAAAAGAAAATACCACATGATGATCTTGCTCGAGAAAGAAAAAGCATTTGATAGAATCTATGCTCCTTCTTGGTAAAAAACACTTAGAAAACTAAGAATAGAAAGAAACTTTCTCAACATGATGATAAATGTTATACATGAAAAAGCCACAGCTAACATCATCCACCATGGTAAAAGACTGAAAGTTTTCCCTCTAAGATCTAGAACAAAACAAGGATGCCCACTGCCCACTGTTATTTAATGTTGTACTGGATATTCTAGCCAGAGAAGTTAGGTAAGAAAGAGAAATTAAAGGCATCTAAACTGGAAAAGAAGTAAAATCTTCACTATTTGCCTATAACATAATCCTATATATAGAAAATCCCCCCAAAATCAAGAGTAAAGTTATAAGAGCTAATAAGTGAATTCATCAAAACAGTGGGGTACAAAATCAATATGTATCAATCAGTAGTTTAAGGGAGCTGGGGAGAAAGGAGGAAATATTCAAATTCCCCATTTGGCGAAATCTTGATATCCTGAAAACAATGGGGACAACCAATTCAATAGGTTGAGTCCTCGATCTTGGGGTTTGCCCCTATGAAATTTATTCCTGCAAAGGAAAAGATAGGCCTACTTATAATTATGCCTAAGTTACCCCCAGAGAACCTTTTTTGTTACTCTCTCTCTAAGCCAAATCAGCAGGTGACTCACTGCCCTCCTCCCTATGTGGGACATAACTCCCAGGGGTGTAAATCTTCCTGGCAACATGGCACATGACTTCTAAGATGAGCCAGGACCTGACATTAAGGGATTGAGAAAGCCTTCTTGACCAAAAGGGGGAAGAGAGAAATGAGACAAAATAAAGTTTCGGTGGCTGAGAGATTTCAAACAGAGTCAAGAGGTTAACCTGGAGGTTATTCTTATGCATTATATAGACATCCCTTTTTAGTTTATGGTGTATTTAAGTGGCTGGAGGGTAGTACCTGAAATTGTTGAGCTGTGTTCCAGTCACCTTGATTATTGAAGACTACTGTATAATGACATAGCTTTTAAAACGTGACCATGTGATTGTGAAAATTCTGTGTCTGATGCTTTTTATCCAGAGTATAGACAGATGAGTAAAAAAATAAGGATTAAAATAAATTAATAATAGGGGGGATAAAGAATAAAAAATTGTGTAGATTGAAATACTAGTGGTCAATGGAAGGAGGGGTAAGGGGTATGGGATGTATAAGTTTTTTCTTTTTTCATTTCTTTTTCTGGAGTGATGCAAATATTCTAAAAATGATCATGGTGATGAATACATAACTATGTGATGATTTGAGCCATTGATTATATACCTTATATGGACTGTATGTGTGTGAAGATTTCTCAACAAAAACTTTTTCTTTTTAAATCAGTAGTGGGCAATAAGGAGCTGGATAGCAGCACAGTGAGGTGTGGGATTTAGTTTGTCCTCCAGAGCAGCTAGTAAATAGCCAGGAACTGTATAGAACAACTGCTGGGGGACATCAGTTACTGGATAAACAATGTATACCAGTCTGAAATAGGTGAAACAGCAAAACTGTCCTTCAAAAATGAGGGAGAGGGCCACGGTGGCTCAGCAGGCAAGAATGCTTGCCTGCCATGCCAGAGGACCTGGGTTCGTTTCCGGGTGCCTGCCCATGTATTAAAAAAAAAAAAAAGAGGGAGAGATTAAAATATTTTCAGACAAATAATTACTGAGAGAATTTGTGACTAAGAGACTGGCTCTGCAAGAAATGCTAAAGGGAGTACTACAGGTAGATAGGAAAAGACAGAAGAAAGAGGTCTGGAGAAGAGTGTAGAAATGAAGACTATCAATAAAGGTAAAAAGAGAAAAAAAATTAGATATGACATAAAATCCAAAAGGCAAAATGGTAGAAGAAAGTACTGCCTTTACAGTAATAACACTGAATATTAATGGATAAACTCCCCAATCAAAAAGACAGAGTGGATTGTCCACTGGCAGAGTGGATTGAAAAATAGGACCCATCTATACGCTGTCTAAAGGAGACTTACTTTAGACCCAAAGACAAAAATAGGTTGAAAGTGAAAGGTTGGGGAAAGATGTTTCATGCAAGAAAAGAGCAGGGCTAGCTATACTAATATCTGACAAATTATACTTCAAGTGTAAAACAGTTAAAAGAGACAAAGAAGGACAGTATGTATTAATAAAAGGAATAATTCAAAAAGAAGACATAACAATCATATTTATGCCCTGAGCTAGAGTGCTCCAAAATACATGAGGCAAACACTGACAACACTGAACGGATAAGTAGACACTTCTACCATAATAGTTGGAGACTTCAATTCCCCACTTTCATCAATGCATAGAACATCTAGACAAATGATCAAGAAGGAAAAAGAATTTTGAATAATATGATAAGTGAACTAGACTTAAGCGACATTAACAAAACATTATACTCCACAACAGCAGGATACACGTTTTTATCAACGCTCATGGGTATTCTCAAGGATAGACCATATCCTGAGTCACAAAGCAAGTCTCAATAACTTTAAAAATGTTGAAATTATACAAAACACTTTCTCATATCATAATGGAACAAAGCTGGAAATCAGTAACAGGCAGAGGGCAAGAAAATTCACAAATATATGGAAGCTAAACGACATATTCTTAAACAACCAGTGGGTCAAGGAAGAAATTACAAGAGAAATGAGTAAATATCTCAAGGTAAATGAAAATGAAACACAACATATCAAAATTTATGTGATGCAGGAAAGGCAGCGCTGAGAGGGAAATTTATTGCCTTAAATGCCTATATCAAAAAAAGATAAAAAAGATAAAGAAAACAACAAAAAAAAAAGAAGAAGAAAAAGGAAAAACTGAGGAATTAGCTGTTCACTTGGAAGAATTAGAGAAAGAACAGCAAATTAACCACAAAGTAAACAAAAGGAAAGAAATAACGAACATCAGAGCAGAAATAAATGAAATTGAGAATATGAAAACAATAGAGAAAATCAACAAAACCAGATGTTGGTTCTTTGAAAAAATCAATAGCATTGATGAACCTTTAGCTAGGCAGAAAAAAAAAAAGAGAGAGAGAGAGGATGCAAATAAAATCAGAAATGGAAGACAGGACATAAACACTGACCCCACAGAAATAAAGTAGGTAATGAAAGGATACTGTGAGCAACTATATGCTAATAAACTAGACAACACAGATAAAATGGACAACTTACTAGAAAGGAGTGAACAACCAACATTGACTCAAGACTAAATAGACAACCTCAACAAACCAATCACAAGTAAAGAGATTGAATCAGTCATCAAGAAACCCCCAAAAGCCTACATGAATGGGTTGAGAGACAGTGAAAAGGTAACAGGATCAATGGAATCAAGTTTCCACTGGAAAACTTGAAAGAATTCCTGGAAACATGGATGGTACTGAATTTTGAAAATTGGAATGATGAAGAGGCTGTAGTAATAGGTAACAGGATATCAATGGGAGCAGGTGGATGAGGTAGATAGTGAAGGAACTGAGACTAGAGCACTAGAGGCATGGTCTATGTGGATATTGAAGTCACCCTAGATTATGACAGGACTAGTGCTGATTAGTGCTGAAGAGAGTGACTGTGAGCCAGGAGCTAAAACCCTCAAGAGATGGGAAGGAATGGCCCAGGGGATAGTAGTGATGGCAACAGAGAGTATGGACAGTATAGTTGGGGACTTAAGGAGAGAAGGATAATTGTTTGGAAATAACAATGAGGAGTACAGAAGACACTTAACCAAGCCCCAGACCCAGTGGTATAAGATGTATGGCTCCAGCCTCCTTGTTCCATCTAGTCCCTAAATATATCCCCAAGCAATTCTCTTGGTCCCAAGATCACTCAGCACACTGCCTGTCGTCCTGGATCTACCTGTCCTGATTTCTCAACTATTTTCCCCTACTCAAGGAGTTAAGGGCATTTTGAAGATATATGTGGTTTTTCTTTCAATACTACCACCTCCTCTTCTGAGCTTACTCATCTTTGTAAAGTCACTAGCCTCCAAAAGGGCACATTTTTCCAAACTTCCGGACTGTTATAAACAAAAATTTGTCATAGATGAAGTTGACCAAATGATAAACAGCCTGCCCTCATTCTGTTTAAAGGTAGTATTGTTCTAAGAGGCTGAGATGGACCTCCAGGACTTGTGCAAGATCTAGGTTAACTTTTCTATCATAGAAAGAGCATTAGTTTTTCATCAAAAGAAATGAATTTGAACAATAAAGTGTGTGAACTTGGAAAATTACTTATCTCTCTGAGTCTGTCTTATTTATAAAATGGTGGTGACCTATTTCATAGGATGATTGAGAGAATTAAATGAGATAAATTATATTAAAAACCCAGTCAGACTGTATTAAATTACCATTCCTTTTTAGTTTATAAAGAACAAAAGATCACAAAGGAACCGTGTCCTTGCAGGTCTGTGATAAAAATTAGTGAAACTCTTTCTCACGGTCTTTGGAAGGTTAGTAACATGTTATAGGGTATAACTAAAATTATTGGGTCAGGTAAGGAGTGGGTTACAGAAAAGACTTTGTAGTATGAATTAAAGAAGAGCCATAGACAAATGGCTATCTGGAAGATGCTTGGGATTCAGTGCCTGTTGAAATTTTTGACCCAAGAAATCACTGGCCATCACCCAGAAAGATAAGGCACTTTCTGGATGATCTTAGAGCAGAGGCCTTTTAGAAATTTTTTGTACTCTACTGGAGCAAAACAATAAGCCCTCAGATCTCCAGGGTCCTCTAGAAGAGCGCTCACTTCTCTAGTTCATGCAAAAGTTGTGTTCCTGATGGTACTGCAGAGCTTTCTGATATGCTCCCTCTATTCAGATAGCATAGTAAATACATTAGTTTATTTATCCATTCATTCTGGAGTGGTCAATATCCTCTAACTATAATGTAAGTCTACAATAAAGCTCATTGCTCACTCAGTTTCAGTAAATATTATTGAGAAACTATTTTATACAAGAATATTCTCAGCATTTACATAGAAGTTATCTCACTTAACCCCTACAGAAACTTGATAGGTCAATAATGTTGTCTCCATTTTATAAGTTTTATAAATGAGAAAATGAATTCAGAGAGACTAAATTATCTGGACCAAGTCACAAACGTGGTAAATAGGAGTCAGTGTGGTCACTTGATTCAGTAACAGTGTTCTTACCATTATCTTTACAAAAGACTGATCTCCACTTCTGGCTACAGAGAAATGACTGTCCTTCCTGTCATATGAAGGATAGGTACATAGATGTTTTCAAATAAATGTACTCATGTAATCTCAAAAACAAGAAAAAAAGAAAAGAAGTTTCCAAAAAAAGAAAAGTTCAGGACTAGGTGGCTTCACATGTGAATTCTACCAAACATTTTAGAAAAAAATTAGTACCAATCCTGCTCAAACTTGAGAAAAAAATGAGGAGGGAAAGCTACCTAACTCATTCTATGAAGCCAACATCACCCTAATACCAAAGTCAGACAAAGATACTACAAGAAAGGAAATTAAAGATGAATCTCTTTAATGAATATACAATGCAAAAATCCTCAACAAAATACTTGCAAATGGAATCCAGCAGCACATTAAAAGACTTATACACCATGACCAAGTGGGATTTATTCCAAGTAGGAAAGGCTGATTCAACACAAGAAAATCAATTAATGTAATATACTATCTCAATAAGTCAAGTTGGGAAAACCACATAATCATCTCAATTGATGCAAAAAAGGCATTTGACAAAATTCAACATCCCTTCTTAATAAACACACATCAAACAATAAGAATAGGAGGGACTTTCATAACATGATAAAGGGAATATATGAAAAAAACAGAAAAAACCACAGCTAGCATCATCCTCAATGAGGAGAGACTGAATCATTTCCCTCTAAGATGAGGAATAAAACAAGGATGCCCACTGTCACCACTGTTATTCAACATTGTGCTGGAAGTTCTACCCAAAGCAATTAGACAAGAAAAAAAAAATAAAAGGTACCCAAATTAGAAAGAAAAAAGTAAAATTCTCACTGTTTGCAGATGACATGATACCATATATAGAAAATCCCAAAAAAATCTACAGCAAAGCTACTAGAACTAATAAATGAGTATAGCAAAGTGGTAGGGTGCAAGATCAACACCCATAAATCAGTGGTGTTTCAATACACTGGTGATGAGCAAACTGAGAAGGAAATCAAGAAAAATTCCATTTACAATAGCAATTAAAAGTATTAAATATACAATAGCAACTAAAAGAATCAAATATCTAGGAATAAATTTAACCGAGGAAGTAAAGAAATTATTCCCAGAAAACTGCAAAACATTGCTAAAAGAAATCACAGAAGCTCTAAATAAATGGAAAACATTCTGTGATCATGTATTGGAAGACTAAATATCATTCATATGTCAAATCCACCCAAAATGATTTACAGATTCAATGCATTCCTAATCGAAATTCCAATAACCCATGTTGCAGAAATGGTAAAGCCAACCATCAAATTCACTGGATGGCTAACAAGCTCATAATAGCCAAAAACATCTTGAAAAAGAGGAATAAACTTGGAGGAGTCACACTTCCTGACTTTAAAATACATTACAAAGCTACAGTGGTCAAAACAGTATGGTATTTGCATTAGGATAGATATATTGACAATGGAATTGAATTGAAAGTTCAGAATTAGATCCTCATATCTATGGCCAATTTATTTTTTACAAGACTGCTGTGATAGTTGGGTTCTGATGTCAACCTGGCCAGATGATTATGCCCAGTGGTTTGGTCAGGCAAGCACTGGCCTGACCATTGCTACAAGGATATTTTGTGGCTGGCTGATTAAATCATCAGTTGACTGCATCTGTGGCTGATTACATCTGTGATCAACTAAGGCATGCCTCCCACAGCAATATAATCCAACCAGTTGAAGGTTTTTAAGGAAGAAGAGAGACTCTTTCACTGCTTCTTCAACCAGCAGGCCTCTCCTGTGGAGTTCATCCAAACCCTTCATCAGAGATGCCTATTTCACAGTCTGCCCTATGGATTTTAGACTCTTTCATTCCCACGGCTGCATGAGACACCTTTATAAATCTCATCAGATCTCTTATAAATCTCTTACAGATCTCTCCTGTTGGTTCTGTTTCTCTAGAGAACCCTGATTAACACAACCACCAAGTCCATTCAATTGGAAAAGAATAGTCTCTTCAACAAATGGTGCTGGGTAAATTGGATATACAAATGCAAAACAATAAAGGGGACCCCTGTCTCACATCATATATAAAAATTAATTCAAAATGGATCAGATACCTAAATATAAGAACGAAGACTATAAAACTCCTAGAAGAAAACGTAGGGAAGCATCTTCAGGATCTTGTGCTAGGTCATGGTCTCCTAGACTTTACACCAAAAGCACAAACAATGAAAGAAAAAATAGACAAATGGGTTTGCCTCAAAATTTAAAACTTTTGTGCCTCAAAGACTTTGTCATGAAGGTGAAAAGACAACTTACTTGATGGGAGAAAACATTTGGAAACCATATATCCAATAAGGGTTTAGTATCCAAAATATATTTTTAAGATCCTACAACTCAAAATAAGAAGATAACCCAATTTAAAATGGCAAAAGTCTTGAATAGAAATTTCTCCAAAGAAGATATACAAATAGCTAAAAAGCTTATGAAAAAAAATGCTTGACATCACTAGCTATTAGGGAAATGTAAATCAAAAATCCACAATGAGATATCATTTCATACCCACTAGAATGGTTACTATAAAAAAACATTGCTGCAGAGGGAGAATTCTCGCCTGCCATATGGGAGATCCAGGTGTGATTCCCAGTCCACGCACTTCCGCAAAAACAAACAAACAAGCAAAACAAACAAACAAAACTCAACAAACGGTGCTGCAATAATGGGATGCTCACATAGAAAAATAATGAAATGTTACCCACCATACAGCATACATCAAGAAACATTGCTGGTGGGAATGTTGAATGGTACAGCCACTGTAGTAGAAAGTTTGGTGGTTCCTCAGAAAGCTAAGTGTAGAATTACTAGATACATACCCAGAAGAATTGAAAGTGGGGACTCAGATAATTGCACACTGATGTTCACAGCAGCATAATTCACAATTGCCAAAAGATGAAGGCCACCCAAGCGTCCATCAACAGACGAATGAATAAACAAAATGTGGTATATACATATAATGGAATATTATTCAGTCATAAAAAGGAATGAAGTCCTCATGCATGCAACAACATGGATGAACAATGAGGGCATTAGGTTGAGTGAAATAAGCCAGACACAAAAGGACAAATATTCTATGATCTCACTGATATGAAGTAATTCTAACAAGCAAACTCATAAAGTTAAAATCTAGAATTTGGTTTTACAAGAATGGGGACTTTATGTTTAATTTGTACAGAATTTCTATTAAGGTTGATTGTAAAGGTTTGGAAATGGATGGTGGTAATGGTAGCACAATATTGTGAGTGTAACTAACAGCACTGAATATATAGGTAACGTAGTTAAAAGGGGAAACTTTAGGCCATATATGTGACTAGAACAAAAATTAAATGATAAAACATAGGACTGTATAACACAGTGAACCCTATTATAGACAATGGACTATAATTAGTACAAGTATAAGAATGCTCTTTCATGATCTATAGCAAATGTATGGCATTAATACACAGTGTTAACAATAGAGTGATATATGGAAAAAATACAACTAACGGAAACTATGGGTGATACTTAATAGTACTATTTTAACAATCTTTCATCAATTGTAACAAGGTAACTACAGTTAAAGAAAATAGTACAATTATTTTTTTTAATGCTATCATCAATGGTAACAAATGTTCCATACCAATGCAAGGTATTGGGGTGGTTTATGAGAATCTTGCACTTTAAGCACTATTGTTTTGTAAATTCACAACTTCTCTAATGACTTTTTTTTAAGAAAAATCAACCAGTGTACGACTCATCAAAACTATGTAAAAGAACAAAAGGAGAAAGAATAAGGATAGATGTAAAAAGGAAGAAAACATTGCCCAAAGGGAGCCTTGTGGGAGCTGATTCATCGCCACCATGTGGGAGCCACGAGCCCCTCACCCTCTGATTTCCCACAGGAGACATCTCTCAGGCCGCATCAGCCTGACCATGCTGCTGCAAGTTAGCTTTGGGACTATCTGCTAAAGACTTCCTCAATTTTGAGGAGTGAGAAGGCTCAAGGAAACCTCCCCTATAGCTTCCTTGGTGTGAGAGTTTGGGCTCCATCTTGTCCCTGGCAGAGGGGCCATGAGAAACCATGAGAGAGTTTGGGAAGGCCCCTCAGGAGCCAAGAGGGACCAGACACATGTGAGAGGTGAGGGTTCTTTTTGAAAAGCCATCACCTTAGTACTGCAAGCTCACCTGAGGGCCAGGGGCTGGCTTCCCTGCTGTTTGAACGCCCTTCCCAGTCTCTCCTGGGTCATTCTGGAATTCCCTCCAGTCAAGCAGAACTTCAAGGGTACCCTGTCTGCTTCTGTGCCACTGTCCACTGCTGGGCCGTCCTCTGAAGGGTCTTTCAACCAGGTCCTCTCCCACTGGGGCAGTCCTTTGCTTGGCAGGTGGGGCGGGCTGCTGGGAACGGTTTTCCGCTTTTCCATGGGCAGTTCTCTAAGCTGACCCACTGGGTTCCTGGAGGGAGAGCCATTGCTCGTGGCCAGGACCTCCTGTGGGGCTGGACAGACGGGGGAGCACGTAGAGAGCTCAGGCACCTTCTGACTCTCTTCCTCTTGGGACTGGGTCCTGCTGCTCAAGGCCGGGGACCGCCTCAGAGAGCGTTTGCGGAAGGAATCCTGAAAGGGGCAAGGATGACAAGCAGTGAGGATCCCTTCTAGGGAAGATGGAAAAATACCACACCCTGCCTCAAGCAGTTGCCCATGATATTCCCTCCCCAAGGATTGTCTTCTCCCAGCCCCCAACTCCTGTTTGGATTTTACTTATCCTTTTGGGTGATCCTTAAATGTGAGCATCCCATTGCCGCTTCCACGCACTCTACCTGCCAAAGCCATCCAGCCTTTCTCCCCACACCCGTCGCAGAGAGTAGGCTCAGGGAGCAGGGAAGACTGTAGCTCCTGAGTCAGATGCTGGTCTAATTTCAGCATCAGCCCCTTCCAGCTGTGTTACATGTGGCAAGTTATCTTCTCTGTTCCTCATTTCTCTCACCCCTAATACAACCAATCCATAATCTGCTATCTGTCATTTCTAAATCCCAAAACCTATGAACGTGGAATTTCCTTCTGGAAATTCTTTTTATTTACTGTTGATTTTAGATTTACTGTTGAGTTTAGATTGTAGAAATGCTACAATACAGTTAAGATGTAGAAATGCTAATGTGTTTGGCTATAGGGTGCTGTCCTAAACCCGACTGCAGGCACTACATTATATATGGCTTACAGACTGTATTTCTTTTCTAAAAACAAAAATAAAATCTGAATTCACATCTAGCCCAAAGGTTTTAGATGAGGGATTATGGACCTTTACTGTCTGTTGCCCACAAGATCGTAGTGAGGACTTAATGGGAGAACATGTGTGAGGGGCAGCACAGAGCCAGGCACCATGGCAGCACTCAACAAAGGCTAGCAGCTGCTATGCTTATTTGCTGCTCGGCTGCTTACATACAGTCTTAACCCCTTCCTGCCTGTAGATCAGAAACGGCAGAGGCAATTTCTCACTGTCTCTGGTGTTCTCAGACCTCTTAGCCCAGTGACCTATATATACCAAGGATGTGCTGAAGACTTGCTTAGTTTTGGAAATGAAGAAATTCCAAAGGCATTAGCTGAAATTTTTTCTCTTACTATCAGTGTATTAACTGATAAAATGGGAACTCATATTGTTACCTGTCAGTGGAGGGGAAAACAAAAACAAAGCTGCTGGGTTTTTCCTTCATTTAAAATTCCAGACCTCTCAGCATTTCCAGAAATAATCAAGGGCTGAGTGGCAAAGTCCGAGCTAGAACAAGAAAAGCTAATTTTATTGCATTCTGGCCTTGTGGAAATTACTAGGCACCAAAAAAAAACACTTCCTCGAAAAGCTACCCAGAGCATCCCCTGCCACAAAGGATGGAAGACATTAGTCACCATCCCCAAGAAGACTCAAACTTCTGGCCAAAAGGAACCCAGCCCCTCACCTTATCCTTGGTGAGAACAGACTCTTCTCATGAGCAACCAATAAATATGGCCAAGGTACTCAAAGGCTCAAAAAATACCTTCCAGAAAATCTGGGAAAATTCTACAACAATCCATCCTTCAATGTCCTTAAAAGGATTCACATATCCCAGGAGAAAACTGTATCTCCCAAAACAATTACTAAAAGGAGAAGTTTACAACAATTCTCTTAGGAGTAAAGCATAGGCAGCCTGCTCACATCCCAGTTAAGAAGGGGTCCCATCTACATGTACTTAATGATCAGAATCTCACCCTAAGACAGGATCCTAGCATTACCTGGCTCAGGGTGGCCCACTGACCCCTGGGGTCCCCAAACCCGTTTAGGAGGTTCAAAACTATTTTCATCATAATATTATGATATGATGTACATTTTTCACTGTGATGACATCTGCACTGATGGTGCAAAAGCAAAACTGGGAAACACTGCTGACCCTTAGCACAAATCAAGAGAGTAGAACCAAACTTTCAGCAGTGCTCATTGTATTCTTCACTGACACACACATGCAATAAAAATAAATAAATAAATAATGAGATGCTAAGTTCACTCAGGAATGTCTTCACTGGAACATAAAAAATATTAATTTTATTAAAGCCCAACTAATAGCAATATTCTTTTAATATTCTTTGTGACAAAATAGGAGGTATAGATAAAGCACTCTGCTGGGTTCAGAAGTATTACAGTATCTTGAGGAAAAGTACTTGTGTGATTCTCTCAGTTGTGAGCTGAATTAGCTATTTTTTCATGGAACCCAACTTTTACTTGCAAGAACAACTGACAAACAAGCTATGGCTTTTTGCAATTGGGTATTTGGTGAACATTTTCCTGGAAAGAGATTGAGCCTGTTACTTCAAGGGAAACAAATTGATGTTAATCATTTGTCAAGATAAGTTTTCAGATAAAAATTACAATTTTGGAAAACCTATATCTGTCATTAATAAAGAAAGGGCTTCCTAATACTTAAAATATTTTCTGATGAGCTGGGAGGTAACATCAACAAATGTGATTTTTTTAATATTGTAAAATGAACCGTGTCGGCATGTAGAAAAATCTGCATAACTCAGTAAATCAGTCTTTTCCAAATGACCAGTGCATCATGTTACTAAATTATGCTGGAATCAAAGAGTCATTCAAAGTGCAAGACAGCCCAATGGAATTTGATGAAGTATGAAAAATTAGTTGATAAGGTTTCAGAGTCCACATTAAGAAACTGTCACTTGTTGAGTTTTGGGGAGTTTCAAAAAACAATATTCCAGACTTCTGGGAGACGGTGCGGTAGTATAGGCTGGATTCATCCCTGCTCCATAAAACAAGATAGGGGACGGGGAAAAAAAGACAGAGACATGGAACCTTGAGCAGGACATGAGATTTTGTTGGTTTGTCCAGAGGGATGCCCCAATAAATCCCAAAGTGATTTGAACTGTGAATAAAAAAGTATTTGCAAAGTCCCCTTCGGGGAATGGTGAGAAAGGGGAAAAATTCAACTTCCCCTAGTTGAATTCTTGATATTCTCACAAGCAGTGCAGACAATCAAAGCTATAGGCTGAGTCCCCAATCTTGGGGTTTGTTCATATGAAACTCAACCCCACAAAGGATAGGTCAAGCCTACTTAAAGTTAGGCCTAAAAGTCACCCCCAAGAGAACTTCTTTTGTTGCTCAGATGTGGCCTCTCTCTCCAGTCAACACAACAAGCGAACTCACCACCCTCCCCTTGTCTACATGGGACATGACTCCCAGGGGTGTGGACCTTCCTGGCAGCGTGGGACAGAAATCCTAGAACGAGCTGAGACTCAGCATCAAGGGATTGAGAAAACCCCTAGAATGAGCAGAGACTCAGCATCAGGAGATTGAGAAAATCTTCTCAACCAAAACGGGGAAGAGTGAAATGAGACAAAATAAAGTGTCATTGGCTAAGAGATTCCAAACAGAGTCCAGAGGTTATCCTGGAGGTTATTCTTACGCATTAAATAGGTATCACCTTGTTAGTCAAGATGTAATGGGGAGGCTGGAGGGAATTGCCTGAAAATGTAGAGCTGTGTTCCAGTAGCCATGTTTCTTGAAGATGATTGTATAATGATATAGCTTTCACAATGTGACTGTGTGAGTGTGAAAATCTTGAGTCTGATGCTCCTTTTATCTACCTTATCAATGGACGAGTAAAACATATGGAATAAAGATGAATAATAGGGGGTACCAATGTTAAAATAAATTTAGGTTGAAATGGTGGTGATCAGTGAGGAGGAGTGGTGGGGGTATGGTATGTATGAATTTTTTTCTGTTTTCTTTTTATTTCTTTTTCTGAATAGATGCAAATATTCCAAGAAATGATCATGATCATGAATATGCAACTACATGATGATATTGTGAATTACTGATTATATAGGTAGAATGGAATAATCAAAAGTTACGAATGTTTGCATTTGTTTGGTGTTTTTTGGTATTTAAAAAAATTTTTTTAATTAATAAAAATAAACAAATAAAATAAAATCGCCATAAAAAAATGACCAAGACTGCAGTCCTAGGGGGTGAGTGATCAAAGGAAGGTAAGTGACAGGGAGATCAGGACAGGAGATCAGGGCAGGTCTGATTAGCCGGGACCCCCACTAGGGGTGGGTGGCAGCATGTGAGAAGCACAGATCGGAGGCAACTGACCATCCCTCCACTCCAGCCTGCCCCAGCTGCTGGATGGGAAACCTCCCTGTGCAGCACCAAAGCTGGCAGCACCCATGGGGGGCCTAGAGGCGTGCACAGCCAGCCATCGTGAAAAGCTGTGCCTCCAGGTGCTGGGAGCAGTTGCCCAGCTGGGTGCCATCAATAGCCATTCTGTTGGGCACAGTGGACAGCAGATCCACTGGGTGCTGGGCCCTGAATCAGCTACACACCCAGGTGCAGCAATCGGCTCACCTGACCCATACACTGGGACCAGCTGTCCCACCGCCATGTACCATCTTCCCAGCTGGCCACTACAGGCAGGAAGGGGCAGGCAGGCCTGAGGGGAGAAGGTGCCTCAGGAGTGCTACCTGCTGGGAAGAAGCAGTAGGAGTAGACTGGCAAACTCCCTATCTGCCGAGATTTTGTATTTTTTTTAATATATTTTTTCTGTATTTTTTATTATTAGTTTTATTAATATTTTTATTTAAATATATTTTATTGATTTTTTATTTTTTGTTTCTCATTTATTTATTTTCTCTCCCTTCTGTGGGCACCAGTCCAATTTCATTCCAAATATATCTTGGGGTATCTCCTTCTGACTTTGGTGCCTACTACTGCTGAGGTGTGGGATTTGGGGGGGGGGGTACATGGGCCAGGAATCAATCCCAGGTCTCCCATGTGGCCAATGGGCATTCTGCCACTGAAATAGCTGTGCACCCCTACCTAGCTTATACTAGACCCCCAAGTAGAATTATATCCCCTACATGAGATCTGGGCCTTGGTTTGGTTGGGAATTACTGATAAACTAAGTACAAAGGGGAACCTTCAATGCAAAACCAAGTAAGTATAAAATGTTAGACAAGTGAAGGAAAAATTACCTTATTAAGATAATCAAATGCCCCAAACTCAACAGAAAATCACAAAGCATGTGACGGTCCAAACAGAAATGGCCTAGGTAATGACCAAATCAAAACACCAAAGGTGACACAGAATATGGAACAACTAGTCAAAGATATTGATAAAGACATAATGGATATCAGGAAGACACTAGAAGAGCATAAAAAAGAATTTGAAAGATTAAATAGAAAAATGGCAGATCTCACAGAGATGAAAGATGCAATGGACCAAATCAGAAATATACTAGAGACACATGATAACAGATTTGAAGAAGCAGAAGGAAGCATAAGTGAGCTAGAAGACAGAACAGTGGAACTAGAGTGCACAAAAGAACAAATGGCAAAAAAGATGGAAAAAATGGAACTGTATCTGAGGGAAATGATGGATAACAAAAAGCACATAAATATAAGAATCACTGGTATCCCAGAAGAAGAAAAGAGTAAAAGCTGGGGAAAGTTAATTGAAGATATAATCAGGGAATACTTTCTGATCCTTATAAAAGACATAAATATGCAAATCGAAGATGCACAATGAACCCCAAATAGAATAAATTCAAATAGGGCCACTCCAAGAGACATACTAATCAAACTGTCAACTGTTGCAGAAAAGCAAAATAAGTCTTTATAAATTTAATAAAATTGGAATTATCCAAAGCACTTTATCTGACTACAACAGAGTTAAAATGGAAATTCATAATTACCAAAGAACCAGAGCTTTTACCAATACATGGAGATTAAACAACACACTTTTAAATAATTAGTGGGTCAAAGAAGAAATTGCTAGAGAAATCACTAAATATCTGGGGATGAATGAGAATGAGAATACAACATACCAAAACTTATAGGATACATCAAAGGCAGAGCTGAGAGGAAAATGTATTGCCTTAAATGCCTATATTTAAAAACAAGAGTGATCAAAAATTGATGGCTCAACTGCTCACTTGGAGAAATTAGAGAAAGAACAGCAACTAACCCCTAAGCAAATAAAAGAGAAATAACAAAGATTAAAGCAGAGTTAAATGAACTGGAGAACAATAACAACAACAAAACAAAAGAAAGAATCAACAAAAGCAAAAGTCGGCTCTTTGAGAAAAATCAATAAAATCAATGGACCCCTAGCTACACTAACAAAGAAAAAAAGAAAGAGGACACAAATAAACAAAATTAGAAATGAAAGACATGTCATTATCATGAACCCTGAAGAACTGTTAAAAATCATAAGAGAATACTATAAACAAAACTAGACAAATATCTAGAAAGAAATGAACAAACTACACTGACTCAAGAAATAGAAGATCTCAACAAACCAATCACAAGTAAAGAGATTCAATCAGTCATCAAAAATCTTCCTACAAAGAAAATCCCAGGGCCAGATGTCTTCACAGGTGAATTTTATCAAACATTCCAAAAAGAACTAACATCAGTCCTGCTCAAAGTCTTCCAAAGAAATTGAGGAAAATGGGAATGATACCTAATTCATTTCATGAAGCTAACATCACTCTAATACCAAAACTGGATAAAGAGGATACAAGAAAGGAAAACTACAGACCAATCTCCCTAATGAACATAGACACAAAAATTCTCAACAAAATACTAGCAAATCATATCCAAAGACACTTTAAAAGAACTATACACCAAGACCAAGTTGAGTTCATACCAGGCATGCAAGGGTGGTTCAACACAAGAAAATCAATCAATGTAATACAGCACATTAACAAATTGAAAAGGAAAAGTCACATGATCCTATCAATTGATGCTGAAAAACATTAAACAAAATTCAACATCCTTTTCTGATAAAAACACTTCAAAAGGTAGGAATCGCAGGAAATTTCCTCAGTATCATAAAGGGCATAAATGAAAAACTCATAGTCCACATCATACTTAATGGTGAGAGATTAAAAGCATTTCTATTATTCAACATTGTACAGAAGTCTAAGCTAGAGCGATTAGACAGGACAAAGAAATAAAAGGCATTCAAATACAAAGGAAGAAGTAAAACTATCATTATTTGCAGATGACAAGATCCCATACTTAGAAAACTCTGAGAAAACTACAACAAAGCTATTTGAGCTAATAAACACATTCAGCAAAGTAACAGGATACAAGATTAATATATAAAAATCAGTAATGTTTCTATATACAAGTAATGACCCATCTGAGGAGAAAATTAAGGAAAAAATCCCATTCAAAATCATGACCAGAACAATCAGGTATCTAGGAATAAGCCTAACCAGTAATATCAAGGACTTGTACACAGAAAACCATGAAACTTTAGTAGAAGAAATAAAAAATTACCTAAATAGATGGGAAGATATTCCATGCTCATGTATAGCAAGATTGAATGTCATTAAGATGTCAATTCTAAGCAAACTGACCAACAGATTCAATGCACTACCAATCAAAATCCCAACAAGCTACTTCAAAGACTTGGAAAAGCTAGTTATCAAATTTATTTGGAAGGGAAAGAGACCCCAAATGGTTAAGATATCCTAAAAAAGAAGAGCTGAACTGGAGGACTATCACTTCCTGACTTTAAAGCTTACTATAAAGCCACATTTGTCAAAACAGCCTGGTACTGGCAGAAAGATAGACATTTCAGCCAATGGAATTGAATCAAGTGTGCACAAACAGACCACCAAATCTATGGACAACTGATGTTCGATAAGACCCCCAAATCTACTGAACTGGGACAGAACAGTCTTTTCAATAATTGGACATGGGAGAGTTGAATATCAGTATTTAAAAGAATGAAAGACAACCCCTCTACCTTACACCCTATATAAAAATTAATTCAAGAACATGGAGGTGGCAGGGTGGCCATGGTGGAGGTCAAACTCCCATAATGCAGCAGTGCAAATGGCCTCAATGCCAGAGACCTCAACCACGAGGCTTCTGCTGACCCCTCACTGCAGCCCCGGCCCTGCAGGGACCCCGGTTCCCTCTGCCTCTCCCTGGAACTGCACCTGGGTCCGCAGCTCCCCCACCCGCCCCCTTGTTGTCCCCATGGTCCCCTCGCTACCCCCACCCATCCCCCAACCAGAGGCCATCCTGGAGGCTGCAGCAGTGACCAGGGAACCCTGACTAACCCAAGAGAGATACAGAAAACTACAAAGACAGAGAGTATGACACAGTCTCTAGGAGGAAAGGTACCATGAGGTATGATCAGGGAAATTACCAGGTATAGCACCTGCACAAGCTACAGGAGAACTTGCTGATGTGAACATAATTCAAGGTGGGACATAGATTATATTCAGGACAGTCTACATCTATATGAAGAAATATCTGATATCATGAAGTACTGCATAGAGGGAAAAAATACCCAAAGAAAAATTATCTGATTATAAAGAAAAGGTGCATGGTCCAGGAATTGAACCCAGGTCTCCTGCATGGAAAGCAAGCATTCTACCGCTGAACCACCCATGCACCCAAGACCACTGTAATTTATTTTCTGAATTCTGCATCCTTTATTACATATTTTATTGATCAACAAACTAAAGGATTATGTTGATGCACTCAACAAACTAAAGTTGAATACATTGAAGGGAGAGTGACCACCACCCATTCCAGGTGGGTCTTGATTAGTTTACTGGAATTCTTTAAAAGAGAAAGCTTCCGAATGATTGGAGAACAACAGAACAGTCATGAGAATGATGAGAGCCAGAGCCCATGTAACCAGAGACCTTTGGAGATGAAGAGGGAATACAACCCTGAGAGAGCATCATGAAACAAGAAGCCTGGAAAGAAATCGTGCAGACATTGCCTTGTTTGCCATGTGCCCTTCCAGTTGAGAGAGAAACCATGAACTTCATCAGCCTTTCTTGAGTGAAGGTAACCTTTTGTTGGTGCCTTAATTTGGAAATTTTTGTAGACTGGCTTTAATTTGGACATTCTCGTGGCCTTAAAACTGAAAATTAGCAACTTATTAAATCCCCTTTTTAGGAAAGCCATACCATTTCTGGTATATTGCATTCTGGCAGCTAGCAAACTAGAACAGAGGCCAAGCTTTGCACTTTACAAGTTGAAAACTTTGCTTATATCCTAGCCCCTGAGTCTAAATTATCTGAATGACAGTCACCACTTGCACTGGGCTCTGCACCTTTTTCTTGGAGAACATCCCTTTTTAGGGAATTATCCCTACTGCCTGATTAGTTACTTTTTCTCTCTTTCAAACATTTTCTGCCCCTGCATAGGCGTGGAATGAAAAAGGAGAATACTGGTTGTTTTCATTTATTGGCTGCTTAAAAAGTAATAGCTGTTCTCAGAGCTTGAACCCAGCATCCCAGGTATTCCAATCAATAGCTGGAGTTGGTTATCTGGCTGTATGCTTCCCTTTTCTTGGGGCTCTCAAAGTCAGACCCTGAGAAAAGTTCATCTTTCAAAACTTTATACCATTATAAAAGTGATTCATGTCTGTGGGATGTTTTCTGGAAATGATATTACACTGAGTTTTGCAATTGGGTACATTATTACTGTATATTCTGGATTTCCTTCTAAACCTTATATATGCAAGGAGGGGCAATGTAAGGAGAACCTAGCAAGACAAGAATTTCTTTTAGCCATCCATAAGTACATGAATGAAAAATCTCTCACCAATAGCCCTGTTTGGAGATACTGACAAATGTCACATTAAACTTCACATTATCACATATACTGGCCAAGATGATAACTTGTATGATGAGCTACCAAAGGTGGGACTTAACTCTACCATGTAAGGCAGGCAAATTTACCACTCTAAATAAGACCAATGCCTGGCAGCTTTGATTTTAGAACAAAAATCTAGACAGTCGTTTGAGCTAAGAACACAAGGGCTGAATATACCATATCTGGAATAAATGAATAATCAGTTCCCAGATTTTTTCTGCTAGAGAAAAATAAATGAATCGCTTCTCATTATAAATGTTGTACAATTGTGTTTCTGTTGATGGAAAAATGACTTTAAATACCTTAATTACAAACCATAGATGCATTAATTTTACACTGTAAATAAGTTCAAATTCTAATATTTTGTGAATAAAATGAAAAAGTTATTGAAGCGCCTGTTTGCTAGGAGTAGCAATATCAGTGTTGACTATGTCCCAGTTGTTTGAAAACTGTGTAAATCAATGCAAACTTTATATGCTCAGAGGAGTAAGTGTGTGCTTTAAAGTCTCTCCCCTATATTTTGCTCTTGAGTTTCCAGCTTCACAGTTGCAAAGATCCATCATTCTTTCAACTGATCAGAACATTCAGTTTACAAGCAAGAACACTGAATATGAAAACTCACTGAGAGATGAAAGTTATACTAAATGATATAAACATATTGGGAGAATCTATGTGCAAGGAGTCCTATCCTCCAACCTCAAAAATAATTGCAAACAGTTTTCTTCCATAGCAAGTGGGTCTATATGTAATAAGTGTGAGACTAGAACAGTCAAGATTTTAAATGAAGCTATCCAGAGCATGCTATTTAACCTAAACATAATTCTATTCACATTTCCAGGGTATGATGGAAGAGTTTCCCAAAGGTACTTTAACTAAGTTGCTTGATTATTTTCCTTCATTTTTACTCCCTGGAGGACTAGGAGATGAACGTGGGGCATTTGTTATTTTCCAGCAGATATAGTGTTGTTTATCCCCCCATAAAGTTCACCATTTAATCCATCTCCATTTGAGAAACTGAGGGTAAGGAAAGTAAACGCATTAGTAACGTACAGATTATAAACAAAACAACAAAAGGTTAATAGGTACTCTCAAGATTTATAGCTAAGGGGCCTTATCATTTATTGCATCACAAAACTCTCTACTGTAGGTTTCAAGTAATTTTGATGTCAAAGGATCACAGCTCAGAAGTCACACATTTTGTTATAATTTTTAGTTCCCATCTTTTCACTGACTCTAAACACCATGATGACATGGTAGTGTCTGTTCTTTACCATTGTATTCTCAGTGCTTAGAACGGTAATTGGTATAAGGAAGATAATCAGAGCATATTTGTTGACTTACCAAATGGCTTCAGTACCGTCATTGGACATAATGAACTGAGGACCAACAAGGTTAAAGCACCCACTCAAGGTCAAATAAAGAGATGGTGCTGAGCTGAAACAAGAACGGTTTTGCTTTCAACGACTTCCAGTTATTGGTCACATCCATTCATTTCTCGTTCTCAATGAAAGGTCATATTCTATTTCTCACTTCCCCAACATTGTGCTCTCTCTGCTGAATCATGCTATTTCCAGATTGTCAGAGCTTCTCCACAAAGACTGGACATGGTAAACATATGAAGTGGGAGAGGAAAGGGTTCTACCTTTTTGCTATGAGTAGTGGAGACAAGTCATAGCTCTCAGTTTCTGTCTTTTTTCTCATCTTTCTAAACCAGTTTTTGTATTCTCATACCTGAGAATTTAAGCACATGAGAACAGCCTTCATTTCTGACACTGTGATTTGAAGACAAGAGTCCAAGGTGGGGAAGGTTTGAGTTCCCATCTCTTTTCTCTCACCAGTTCCCTAAATGACTCTCCTTAACCTCATTCATCAGCCATATTAAGCTTTATGTTAATATTTTGTAAAACATATGTATATCATTCAGTCCTATTTCTATTCAGGAAATGTGCTGATTGCACAGTTCCTATTAGGCTATGGAATATTGACTAAATAAGTGATATGTCCATACTAGTGATATATGATAACATTGTATACTGTTATTATAACACTGGGAATTTCACAGTATTTTTAATTTATGTTAAATCATATTCATTTATCACATTTATATACCACATTTATGTCTCATATCATATTTAGGTATCAAATTTATATATCATTATTGAGGTCAGGAAACTTAGGCCTTATTTATAAGCTTATTATCAGAAGGTAAAAATAATTTTAAATGGATCATTTACCAGATATATATAAATAAATTTCAATTTGAATAAGAATATAATCCAAATAATAAGATAATTATTAGAGCTAATTAGTACACTACTTAGCCTGTAAAAATTAGTGAGTCCATATTGATTCTCAGAGAAATAAAAGTTAATATAAAGAATATGAAAAAATAGCCAACTATGAAAGAAAGGAGTGCTGACATAAATTTATTTTTCTTTATTAAGCATATGTCTGTTTAAGTGTAGCTGTATAGTTTCCTCTGTGTAGAGAGAGAGAGGTAACTAAAAGGAAAAACGGGCAAATCAGACAGCTTCCTTTCCCCCCCAAATAAGAACTCTATCCGGAACAGAAATGCTCAGTGAATGCTGAGGTCACATGTGGTCACCATGAAGAAAGCAGGTCCAGCTCTACTTCGTGAAATGCTGAATTAGAAACTTTTCTTAGAGAGAAATCCTGTCTTCAAAGAGTCTTTCCCTTGCCTCCTGAGATTTGACTCTTCTAGAAGACCTTAACAATTATAATATCCTAATATTACAACTATTCCTAATGATAATATTATGTTGCTGACTATACTAATAATGTATGTGTGTATTTCAATAAAGCTAATAGGCCTGATCCATTACAACGATAGGACATAAAGTTACATGAAGCTAGCCAAGAAAAAATAGGAGACTACATTATTTGCAGGAAAGTAAAAATCAATGAAGAATGTATAAACTTATAAAGTCCCATGGAGTAATGAGCAACAAGATTTAGTTTGAATAGCCTTGGAAGCTGACTCTATGTCCTGTCCTTATCACAGATCCATCATGAAAATTATCCTTTAAATTCGACTGGTATGAGAAAGTATTATTTTTCCTTTTGTGTATTATAAAATTAATGTAACTCTAAGAAGTGATCCAAATAAATACAACATTATTGTAAGCTTTCGAAAGTAAAGATCAAGTTTACAGGTGATTAAGAACTTAATTGAACATTTGATGTTGGTGTTTTTAAACTTTTAAATTTAAGTTTTTCTTTTACACTTTAATTTTACACTTTAAATTTAACTGTAATAAGGTCTATATTTTATATATTTTTGCACATTTTACCTGCTCCTGTTTCATGTATTCTAACAGATCAATTGTATTAAATTTGCATTTGTATTTTAATTATAAAATGGAGTTAATTAAATTTGTAATCAAATAATTTAAAAAATAAAATGTCAAAAAAAATTAATTCAAAATGGATTAAAGACCTAAATGTAAGAGCCAATACCATAAAACTTCTAGAAGAAAATTCAAGAAAACATCTTCAAGATCTAATAATAGGAAGTAGCTTCTTAAATTTTATACCTAAAGAACAAGCAGCAAAAGAAAAAATAGATAAATGGGAACTCTTTGATATCAAGAGCTTCTGAGCCTCAAAGGACTTTGTCAAAAATGTGCAAAGGCAGCCAACTCAATGGGAGAAAATATTTGGAAAGCACATAGTGGATAAAGGTTTGATACCTGTGTACATAAAGAAATTATACAGTTCAAAAACAAAAGAACAAACAACCCTATTATAAAATGAGCAGAGGATATGAATAGACACTTTTCCAAAGAGAAAATACAAATGGCTAAAAACACATGAAGAGATGCTCATTTTCATTAACTATAAGGGAAATGCAAATCAAGACAACAATGAGATATCACCTCACACCTATAACAATGGCTGCTATTAAACAAACATTGGAGAGGATGTAGAGAAACTGGAACACTTACTCACTGTTGGTGCAAATGTATAACGGTGGAAAACAGTCTGGTGATTCTTCAGAAAATTAAATATTGAGTTGCCCTATGACCCAGCAATACCAATACACAGACATTTGCACACCAGTATTTATAGAGGCACTATTCAAAATTCCCAAAGGATTGAAACAATCCAAGTGCCCATCAATGGATGAGTGGATAAACAAAATGTGGTATGTATATATATCTCAGCAGTAAGACAAAATAAGGTCTGGAAGCATATGATGACATGGACGAAGTTTGAGGACATAATGCTGAGTAAAATAAGCCAGATTCTAAAGGACAGATCCTATATGATTTCACTATTATGACTCTGGTAAAAGTAATCTCAGAGATTACACTAAAGAATATAGCAGATGTAGAGGTACACAGAAACTAGAGATGGGGGAAAGGCTACTCCATGAGGTTGAACTTAAATGCAAGGGAACAGATAGAAGTGATGGTAACTAATCAGTGGGGCTATAAATAACATTACCATACTGAAGGTGAATATGACTGAAAGGGGATGTACAATGCCATGTAGCCCAATGATTAAATCTATAGCTATAAGTAAATTATTGTGTGAACAATTTCAAAGGTTTGATATTGGACAAAGAGTCAACAGTAGTGGGGTATGGGGTGGGGGAATTAAAATTGCATCCTATGGTCAACTGTTAACAGGAGACATCAACAGTACCATAGCACTGTCAGGGGCAACTAACTGCATGGAGAGGGACAAGTAATAAGGGGTAGTTTTGATTTGATATTTGGTAAGGCTGGTTGTCAGTTCTTAGCCTCTATGAACCAGTGAAAATTGTCTAAAATTGAGAGTGCTGCTGATTGTACATCCAAGTGAGGATACTGTAAGACACAGTTTGTTTGTTTTGGACTTTATCCATGATGCCCAAAGGGAGCCAAAGGGTACAATGACTGAAAAGCAGAATGGCAAACTACTATACATTTATATTATGGAATATGGTGTGGCTACAAGAAGGAAGGAAGTTGAGAAGCACTCAATGAACTAAATAAACCTTGGAGACAATCTGTTATGCAAAAGAAGCCAGAAACAAAAGAACAAGCATGCTAAGGTCTCTTTCAGAAAATACTTGTAAGAAAATTGGAGCCTAGATTGCAAGCCCTTATAGCAGCCACACACTTAGTTTGAAGTCTTGTGTATTTCTAGATTCTGAACACAGCTATATGTGTATCAGTTGGTATTTTCCTGGAACTTTGAGTAACTCTGTGACACCTAAGACCCAAAAATAAAGTGCTGGGACCTGAAAATTAGCATAGCTATATACAATAACAGTTAAAGTAACCAAAAAAGAGATCAGGCCTCAATTAGAGATAAAAACAAGGTCAATCTTGCTAGGACTAAGGTAAATCAGAATACAGGGTAAAAGATGCTAGTACTCTAGACCTTCACCTACTGTTTGAGACCAAAGGCAGAGAGGTTCATTATGTTTAGAATCTAAGTTTTCTGTAACCCACAACCTGTATCAACCTGTCTGGATAGCTCATTTAAACAACCCAAACTCCTGGAATCCATAGCGGCAACAAGGCCTTATAATTCTGTATGGCTTAATGTAAAAAAACCAGGATACATCTCAGAATATGGTGGGCTGATAATTAAAAAGTACTGATAGAGTGCCTTGGGGGTCCCAAACTCTCCCATCTGGGAAACCCCAGGTACCCTCTCAACTACTGGGACTCCCAAGAAAATATGCCAATCCTTGATTTTGAGACTTATTTCTGTAGTGGAGAATCTAAGATTTACACATAATGAGGCCGAAGAGTTGCTCCAGGAAACGCTTTTTGTTGCTCAAATGTGGCCTCTCTCTCTCTCTAAGTCCAACTCTCCAAGGAAAAAAATTACCCTCCCCCCTTCATGAGACATGACATTCAGGGGTGAAGATCTCCCTGACAGCATGGGGCATGATTCCAGGGATGAGTCTGGCCCTGGCAATGTGGGATAGACAATGCCTTCCTGACCAAAAAGAAGAAAAGAAGTGTTATAAAATAAGGCATCAGTAAATCATAAAATAAGGCTAGGAGAGATTAAATAGAGTCAAGAGGTTATTCTGAAGGCTACTCCTCTGCAAGCTTCAGTTAGATAGTGCTAATTGCCATGGTTTGCTAACCACCAACCAACATCACTACTGCTAACTCTTAAGAACACCTAGGGCTTGAACTGAGATTCTAAAAAAGTTTCATGCACTAAGTTTGCTTTCCTGGAACCTTCAATTTCCAGGGGGTTCCTAGGCCAGATAAATCCTGAAACCCAGGCTCTCCAAGATTGCCAACTAATTACATCCCCTATGCTTTAGTGTCAACACCCCTTCTCAACATGAAGAAGTCAGAATGGGCATTGCCTAAGGATCCCTATAGATTAGGAGAAGGATCAAATAAGAAGGAGGAGGTATACCTAAGAAAAGAGGATTTAACAAACGAGTACGACTGCTGAATCACTATATTGATATTTCTTCTAGCCTTAGTGTTTTGGAGCAGCTAGAAGGAAAAGTCCACGAACCAGTGGAATCGTAGCCCATTATAAACTCTGAAATCTATTCTGTAACTACTTGAAGTATACTTTGAAAATTATTTCTTTTTCCTTTTTTTCTTAGTAGATATGTTATATTTCAAAATAAAAAAGTTTCAAAATATATACCTATCTAAGAAGACTATTAAAATACTCCTCCCATTTCCAATTTCATATTTGTATGAGGCCATATATTTTTCAAATACCTCAACTAAAATATATCACAACAGATTGAATGTAGAAGTACACCTGAGACTCGAACTGCTTTCTACTAAGGCAGGCATCAAGGAGACTTTCAAAAATGTAAAATAATGCTACTCATCTCACTAATTTTTTATTTTTCAAAAATGTAGTATTTTTTCAAAACATACATTATTCAGTTAAATGTAATAAGTTTATTATAGTTATTTTTAATGATTTAATAAGTAGATATTTTTTAACTTTTCAGTTTCAATGTCTAATTCAATAATTATCGATGTTGTAAAGCACAAACAAAAGCTTTTTGGGCCCTCATCTTCAAGAGCCAAAAGAGATTATAAGACCCAGAAGTTTAAGAATCACTGATCTAGTTGAAACTCCCAAGCAGGGCCACCCCTACCCCCAGCAGGGAGTGCATCTAGACTCCCTTTACCATAACCAGTAATGTCTCATCCCTTCAAAAAGGGCCTGTTCCACAGCTGAGAAGGCTGTGACTCCCTGAGAGCTCCTCATATCGCCTCCCCCACTGGCCCCAGCTGTGCTCTCTGGAGACACCAGGCAAGTCTAAGCCATTCAACTCAACAAAGCCTGAGCGAACACCGATGCAACACACACATGACAGAGTCCCCGATCTCAGGAGGATGATGTCTCACATGCTGCTCCAGTCCATCCATTTGGTAGTAACTGTCCAAGATGTCCTTGAGGTTCTGAAGCCACATCAGGCTTGGTAGGAAAAAGTACCAAGATCGACTAGCAGCGTCTGCACAGGCACCCCATCAGGGAGTGGCAAGAGGCTACTAGAAGCCACAGTTGCCATCCTAGGACCAAGCCATTTCCACCTCCACATTTGAAGAAATGTCTTATTCCCTTCCCCACAAGCCTTCAACAAGCCTTCTCTTCTAAGATTAAACATCTCTATATTTTGCAATTTCCTCCAAACTATTCACCTTTCTTGTCCCTTTCCTCTGGACATGGTCCAGTTTTTGCATGTTCTTTTTCAAGTAGGGTGGACTCCCAGACTGCAGTATCATCTGAGAGTCATGAAATCCCAGAGCAAGGCAGACCTTACACAGCTGGACTAACAAGAGACCGCAGCCCAGAGAAACAGAATCCTTGACCAAAGATGCCACGGGATCAAGGCAGACATGGAGAGGATTGTTCTAGTTCAAAAAAATTGGGAGGGTAGTGCAGGCATCTAAAGCCACAACCATTGTCTAAACACACAGTGCGCAGAGGAGGCTGCAGGTGTCCAGCCCCGGACACAGGCTCCCTGCTGTGTGTGCACGCAGGCTCCCGACTTGAATGATACCACACCCTGAGTTTGATTTTTGTGTCCACTTTGTTGTTGTTCATTTTTGTCAACTCCTTTTACATTTGTTCTCCCACTGGGTTTAGTTTCCATGCTCATTGCGACCTTACCATGGTCTCTCCTTAAGGGAGATTATAAAACTACGATGTCAGATATTCAGAATGCTTTTTCTGAAAGAGAACTGCAAAAGCAAAATAAATGAAACTATAAAGATTGAGGGTTCTTTTGCTTTTAACTCTCATGTTTTAAAAAATAAAAATATTTCTCTAGTCTTGGGCAGATCCTCCATTTCTGAATGGAGGTGACAAAGCTGAGTAGGTGCCTCCTCACTTGGCAAAGGATGACAAAAACCATAGTGCACCAGAGATGGAAGGACCCTAAGGGAGCCCTCAGCCCATCTAGCATGTTGACAAGATGGGTAAACCGAGATCTAAGAAGGAGAGGTCCCAGGTTCCACAGTGAATCTACAGCAGAGGTAGGAAGAATACAGGGGCAGGCTCTTCCCATGCTACCGCACAGACTCCCTCTGCTTCAGCTGCCTTGTGGGGTACCCAAGGTGACATCTTAAGCCCTGCGCCATCCTCCCTCTCCATTCTTATCGCTACAGAAAGGGCAACAGCCTCACCTGTGGACAGCTGGCAGTGGGCCCGGCCATCATGCCTCGGACAATCAGGCCTGACTTTGACCTGGTCTTCTCTCCCATCTTCTTCATATCCAAGGAAGGTTCTGATGATTTATGATCTTCCAACTTCTCCCATGCAGGAGCCAAGGGTGGGCTTTCACCTGGGACAGTCTGCAAGGGCTTACTTTTGTATGGGAGCCTTTTGGATGACACAAAATTATCAAGTGCATCCCCATCAAGATTGTCATGTCTGAAAAAAAAAAAGGAATATTTCCATTAAAACCAAATTCCCCAAGGAAATTATAAATTTACATCATAAAATTGCATAACAGCAATCATAAATTCAAAATTCAAAAGGCACCCATAGTAAATTACCAAAATACATGATTTCCAACCAGACCCAGTGTAGTATCATTAAAAGTAAAAACTAGAAAATGCAGGGCAAGTCCAGCCTACAAAGCAAGCAAATGAAATCCGGGATCCTTCTTCCCTGAGGATCCTTAGTAGGACCTTCGACTCCTCAAGTAAGGAACATTTGGCTCTTCTGGACCTGAGTGATGAAGGCAAACTGCAGCCCTTCGATACAGCCCCAAGTCTGCGGCGGTCAGCCTCACTCCATGCCATCAAGAGGGGTACATTAAAAATGCAGCAACCGGGGTGGGGGGTGGGGGTGGGGTTGAGGGTGTGAGGGTAGCTCAGTGGTAGGGTTCTGCCTGCCATACCAGAGACCCAGGTTCAATTCCCGGCCCATGCACATCCCCCCAAAACAAAACAAACAAGTAAACTAACAAACAAAAACCAAACAAAAAAATTCAACAAATGATGCTGCAATAAGGAAATACTCACATGGAAAAAGAATGAAATGTGACCCCGCCCAACAGCATACAAAAAAAAAAAAAATGCAACAACCTTGGCTCCCCCTTACTGTGCAGTGAGGGATGAAGGCAGCATGCTAATGGCTGTTTTTCTTGGGAGGCTTGGTATTGAAAGAGAAAAGAGAGGGTGAGTGAGTGAGAGAAAGCAAGTAAGTGAGTAAGAGAGAGAAAAGAAGGTGAGCAGCAGTGAGTGAAAACAAGCAAGAAGCAGGGGAGAGAACGAGAGAGAAAGAGAAAGAAAACCAAAGAGAAAAAGCAAGAGACCCAAGCAAAAGGGGTCTTACCTGGCATCACCGGGAACCCAGCCCTGCTCTGACTCAGGCCGGTATTTCTTACTAACGGACTCTGGCATAAACGGGAATTGATACCTACCATATGCCAAACAGACACTGGGTCACACTTGAGAGAGGCATCGTGTGTGCTATGACTGGGGAAGGGTCTGGAATCAGTCTGGGGAGATTAAAAGGGTTTCCTGGGCAGGCAGCACCTGAGTCTGAAAGAATGAGTAGGTAGGAGATAGTCTGGTGTGGGTTCCGGCACTAGCACCAAGGCCTGTAAAAGAGGACATATTGGGGTCAGCAGTAGGGGCTGGCTCACAGAAGGAATTTTATGGGTTATCCTCAGGAGTTTGGATTTTATCCTGAAAGTTAAAGGGAACATCAGAAGGCCATTCAGCAGGGAGGCAGCAAGGCCAGATTTTCACAGGATCTTAGGTGGAGGGTGGTTGTGAGGAGATTACTGGAGGTCTGGAGACCAGTGAACCACCTGTGGGAGTTTTCCAGGAGAAAGAGGGTGAGAGGCTGGCCTGAGGCAGTGGGGTAAGGCAGAGGAAGGCCGGAGTCCAGCATTTGGTAACTGGTGTTGGTTGCACATCATTATGAATCGAATCAATGCCCCTCAATTCAGGGCATGCTTAAAAATGGTTAAAATGGCAAATTTTATGTTATTTATGTTACCACAATCAAGGTTTTTAAAACAATAAAAAGAAAGAATGGAGCCTCATTAAGGATGAAGAGATGACAGGACTTAAAGATAAAGAAAAATCATAGAGCAGGAAAAGACAAGGATAACACCCAAGTTTGGAGCTTGGCTAACGGTAGAGCTCAGGAGGTTCAGCCACTATACTGCAGGCTGTTATTGAATCAGGAATACTTAACGTCCCAGCAGGCAGTATGTGCCTTTGAAGGAGGGGCCGCCTTCTTCACACCACCCTCATTTCCTCTCACTTCTTAAGTCTTGAATAATTTTTTTTTTTATTGACTTCCCCCTCTTTGGCAGCTTAACCCTAAGCTTTGGACATGCTCAAGCAAGAGACAGCTTTCCAACAGAGATGGGAGTGCGACTCCTTTGGTGGCCAATTCATTTTCCTCCTAAGAATTCCAAAACCCATTGTTTTGTTTTGTTTCGTTTTAGATTTTTCCATCTCTACGGTGTTTCAGTATCTTTTAGAATTATCTACCTGTTTTTAAGCAAATACAGACAAACAATCCCCTGAACCTTGCAAATCATGGAATTTAAAATAAATACTTTGAATCATAAGTACTAGAGAAAAACAAGTACTCCACGACCAGAAGTTTAGGCACAGTGCGGTGAGCTGCATGATGGCCCCAAGATGTCCACATCCTAAATCCCCAGAACCTGAGCATATGTCACCTAACCTGCAGATGGAACTCTGCAGTTATGCCTGAGTTAAGGATTTTGGGATGGGGAGATTATCCAGGATTATTCCAGGTGGGCTCAGTGTAATTCCAGGGTCCGCAGAAGAAGGAGGCAGGAGGAACAGAAAGAATAATAGATGTGACAACAGAAGCAAGAGTTAGAATGATTCCAGAAAAGGTACATGAGCCAAGGAATGTCAGCAGCCTCTAGAAGTTGGAAAATGCAAGGAAGCACATTCAACTCTAGGGTCTTCAGAAATCACCAGCCCTGCTGACACCTTGACTTTAAGCCAGATGCTGCTCAGGTGGCCTGCTCACCTCTAGAACTCTAAGATATTAAATTCTTGTTGTTTAAAGTCACTAAATTTATAGTAATTTGTTATAGCAGCAATAGGAAACTAATATAGAAAAAATAACTGGGAATGGCTACCTGGCTTTGCTTGTTTCTGACAATGACATTCTCCATCCAGCATCTTCATCTGAAAGGTCATATATATTTACCAGCGTGGTCTCTGAGCTTCTCAATGGCAACTTATTATTTTTCTTTGGAATTGAGAGTGCAGGAATTGGTGTTGCTAAAGTGAAATTGTTAGCAGTATTTCCAAAGTGGTCCAGAAAGTATCTGGTAATGAGTTCAAGGTTTGTTTTTAGAGGATTTTCCTTTGCCTATCATTGGGAAGAAAAAAAAATCATTAATTGTATGTATTGGCACAGGTCAAGGTACAAAAGACAATTATTCCAATTCTCTGATATGTTTATCAACTTGTCACCCCTTCATACATCCTTTGATCAGACATTTATTGAGTCTCTATTATATGCCAGGCATATGTTAGTTAGGGACACAGATTTAAGGATACAACCTCTACCCTAAAAGAACTAGCAGATAAGACGTGACTCAGACAATTCATGAACAATTATAAATGCGATATTAACAGAGGAATACCCAAGCAAATTTTCCCTTTTTTCTCCTAGAAATAATTTTATAAAATACATAAACTTTCATCTAAAAAAATTACACTTTTACGGATTACTAACTCTACAAGTTTAGAAGTATTTGGGGTCTGGATATTTTCTTAGTTTGTGTGCTCACATTTAACACTGGATGCCAGGGTAAAACTGACCACAGCAACAGAAGGTTACCAAAGAGAACAGAGAGAGGCAGTTAGGGCTAATGTAGTTTACACCCCAACCTTAAAAAAAAAAATAGAATAAATTTCTTCAGTAGTAACTGGAAATAAATGGTATCAGTATGTTTTTCAGTCCCTAACTGCACCAAACATTACCTTTGGAGGTCTTATTTAAATACCAGAATCCCAGACGCTAATGAACTTTACTAAGCCTGGGTCCCAAAGGAGGAAGCCTGGATTTCTTTTAGAACTCCCCTAAGTGATTTGGACGGACACAGCTACCCAACTACTAATCCACAGGCCAGCCTCAGGGCAATTTCCAACCCCCACTACCTGGAGATACCCAGGCCCTGCTAAACTGTAGTCAGACACAGGTCATTCAGTACTTTGCCCTCAGGCAATAGAGCACTGGACAAAGGGTCGGAAGAGACCCTCGGGCCATCAATGCCCTCCCCTTTTCTATTCCCCTTATCTATGCAGCAGAACTCTGAGACTAAGACCCACAGCCAAAGGAGTTATGACCAAATTCAGATCTTTCTGAAGCATCTTTCAGATGCTTTTAGTTTTTAGTATGAGACCAACAATACTATTTTGTCTAAGTCTAAATGTAGTTTACTATGAAGAGGGTTGAGGGGGGTAGGGGGAAATGCTATATACTCGTGCAGAATAGAAATAAATTAGTTGTTCCAGCCTTTCCATCTTTTCTTTCAATAAGAGATTTAGGGCCAGTCGACCAATATGGCAACGTAAGATGCTCCAGGGTTAGCGCATTACTATAAGGGTAACAAGCAAAGCTGAGAGTGAGGATGTTTGACGAGGAAGGCTAGAGTCATGTACGTCACCAGAAGGAAAGCTAGAGGATAAGAACTGGAACTGTCTAACTTAGTGAAACCTAGAGTGCACAATGTTGGTGATTAATTGTATAAGTATAAGAACATTCTTACATGAACTAGAACAAAGATGTCACTATTACAAGTGTCAATAATAGGGTGGTATATGGGGAAAATACAACTAATGTAAACTAAGCTCTATAGTGAACAGTAATATTGCAATATTCTTTCATTTATTGTAACAAAGGCACTATACCAAGGCTAAATGGCAATAGTAGGGGGACATATGGAATATGGGATTATTTTTTCTATTTTAGAAGAAATAAGAATATTCTCATATTGATAGTGGTGATGAATGCATAACTATGTGAATATACCAAGAGCCATTGATTGTGCACTTAGGATGGATTGTATGGTGTGTGAATAAAACTGTTAAAAAAAAAGGGCGGCTGCCGTGGCTCAGCAGGCAGAGCTCCGACCTGCTGTGCTGGAGGTCTGGAGTTCGATCCCTGGTGCCTCCTGCCCATATGCAAAATTAAAAAAAAAAAAAAAAAAAAACTGTTAAAAAAAAATAGGAGTGATAAGGGGTATGAGATATTTGAGGATTTTTTTTTATTCCTTTTTTGGGAATAATGAAAATGGTCTAGAATTGATTGTGGTGATAATGCACAACTATATGATGATTGTATACTTTGGATGGATTATTTGGTGTGTAAATATATTAAGTTAAACCAGCTTGGGGCAAAGGATTACTGAATTAAACCATACAATAGAGCACCCCAAGAGAGGGAGAAAATCTATTACATAAGGAGTAGAGGGGGCATTCAATACGAGCCTCAGGCTGACCTACTTGACAGGAGTCCTGAACTCTGAAGAATTTCAGGTAAAGCAGAACCAATATTCAAAGACTGTGAAAGGTGCTTTTTGCCTTGGTTTGTTTTTCTCAGCTCCTAGCACTCAAGGAAATCTCTGCCATATCACTAGGTTGATACAAACTTAAAGAGTAGTCAGCTTAGGGACTAAATTCCAGAGTTAACATTTTAAAATATTAAAATGTATTATGCAACAAAAGATTATAAGACAAAGAAACAGGAAATGATGGACCAGCCAAAGGAACAGGATAAAAATCCAGAAACTATCAGCAAAGAGGACCAGACTTTGGACATACTGGACAAGGCCTTTTTTATAAACCTTCAGTATGCTCCAGGAGACAAGGGAAAATACAATGAAAGAACAAAGGGATATGAGGAAAACAGTGAGGGAATAAACAGATAGAAGTTTTTAAAAGAAACTAATCAGAAAAACTGGAGTTTGATGGCACATTCACTGAAATGAAAAACTCCCAAGAGGGTTTTAAAAGCAGATTGAAGCTGGCAGAAGAATTGGTAATCATGAAGACAAGAAAATAGAAATGATTCAAACTAACAAGCAAAAATAAAACATAATTTTAAAAGGCAAACAGAGCAGTGGGAAACTATTGAGCATACCAACATACATTCCCAGAAGGAGGAGAAAGAGAAAAAGAGTTAGAAGGAATATTCAAAGAAATAATGTCACAAAATCTCCCAAATTTAATGAGTGATATGAATATGCAAATTTAAGATACTCAACGAACCCCAAGCAGTATAAGCTCAAAGAGAACCATGCCCAGACACATAGTAGTCAAACTGTCAAATGCCAAGGACAAGGAGAGAGCTCTGAAAGCATCAATAGAAAAGCAGTGTGTTATGTACAATAGAGTGCCAAAAAGATTAAGCGCTGGTTTATCTTTGAAAACCAAGGACACAAGAAGGCAGTGCAATGAAATATATGAAGTGCTGAAAGAAAACAATTGCCATAGAAGCTTTATATTCGGAAAGACTGTCTTTCAAAAATGAAAGCAAGATTAAGATATTCCCAGATAAAGAGAAGCTGAGGGAGTTTATCACCACCAGACCTGCCTACAAACAATGCTAAAGGGAGTTCTTCATACTGAAAGGAAAGAACACTAGACAGTGGATCAAAGCAGCACAGACAAATAAAGAACTCTGGTAAAAGAAACCAGAAACTATATGGGTAATTATAAATGCCAGGACTATTGTAATGTTTGTTTTGGTATGTAACTCCACTTTTTATTTCTTACAGACCTTGGACATGCCACTTTTCTCTGGCTCACAGCACTTTCTGGTGGGGTTCCCACTATGTCAGTGGTTTAAACACTGCTTAGCTGGGTCCTGAAGCGCTGCCACAGGGGTAAATGAGATGGGCTAAGAAGGCAGGACCTCTTCACCCCCCTTCAAAAGAGAAGCCTCCCATCTTTGTTTTCATATTGCACTTCTTCAAATCATTTATTGCTTTTTAGGAAGAAAAAAAATTGTGATGAATACTAAACTACTAAACATCAGCTTCTTTCCAACACCTGACACTGCCCAATTGCAAAGCAACATCTGCTGGAGAGCCCATTCGTAAATCTCTTCAGAGAAAAAGCCACTAGTTTAGAAGTATAGGGTTCCATGCACTCATATGTTCCTTCACTGATCCATTTATTCCACAAGGACACTACATGTTTACAATGTCATCAGGCACCATCTGATGGGGATGCAATAGATATGGGGATGCAATAACGAGCACATCAGATACCATCTCGGCCTCCCTCTGCATCCAAGATACTGGGGTAGGCAGATACGAGTAAAACAATCACACAGATACTGTATTACAAACTTGATAGGCACAGCAAAGGAGAACTATAGGGTTAATGAGAGCCTGTAACAGTGGGTATAGGGAGCAAGCCCAGGGAATCAGGGAATGGCCCTCCCCACCCCCACCCAGTCCCATAAGGGGCCATTCCATTTACTGTCTCAACTCCAAGACACATGGGTTAGTTCAACCCAAGCCCCACCTCTGCCTGAATTACATGTCACTAGTGGACATAAGAATAAGGTGTAACTTAGAACTGTAGAAGGAAAATCTTACACAGGCAGGGAATGGAAAATTTTAGTATAGCTGAACTGTATATTCTTAAGTGCAGTCTTACTAAAAATAGCCTCGTGGGGGAAGGAGAGAGCTCAGAGAATAACTGCTAAGGCTGAGCTCAATCAGAGGCTCTGGTTCAAAATGAGCTTGGTCCATTCGCGCGTGCGCGCACACACACACACACACACACGCATGCACATCTGTACACGTACTGCCAATGGCAGGGCCCCAGTGTGACAAATGCTAGAAAACCAACTCACACTCGGGATTTGTCAGCCCTTGGCCTGGCTTGTTTCTCCCCGACCACAGACACAGCAAGCAAGAAGTTCCCCAAGCCTCCCTGCCACATCTCTGACGGGCTGGCAGGGCCCATGTGTGTTTTGAAACCACCAAACTCAGTTCCAGAATGCCACACGACACCTTAAACACACATACCTTGTTCTCTTTGTAGAGAAATTCAAGATGCAGAACCTTGCGCAGATCATTTCTGCTGTTTATGCTGAGATCAGAACGTGGGCGCTCCTGGTCCATGACCAAACATGTCTTCTTTAAGCCCTGAGGGAAGAAACCTGAATCATCCTCAACCATTTCAAATCAAAACCTACAGTTCTCTGATGCAGAGTATAAACAAAAGACTATTTGTGTTAGTTATGGCAATTCTCATCCTGTCTTACGCACAAGGATATTGACTTAAAAGTTTATTTTTACGTAACTTTTACTTTGGCATCACCTTCACAACAATTATCATCCTGATTCTTCTAGGACCCTGTGGGCTAAGGTAAGGCTGGAATTGTTACCCCATTTTACACATAAGGAAAGTGAAGTTCGGGTAGGGAGCTCATCCAAAGTCAGGTCAGAAACTCTGGGTTTGGCTCTAGATTTCAGGTCACAGTCTATGATGTTTGAAAAATAAGCAAAAGGCCAATATCCATGCCCTTCATTTCTCAGATGGGGAAAGCAGGAAACAGGGTTGATTTACCCAAGGGAACCAAGTGGAATCAAATAGCCGAGGTGGGTGACCATGCCAGCCTGTGAGTCCAGGATTCTGGGTCTCAGCCCGCAGGAAGCACGTAATAAATATTTGCTGAGTCCCCAGTGAAGCTGCTTTCCAGATTCAACACTGACCTCCCAGAAGACCAAGACATGCTGGCGGTGGGAACCTGGGCAAGTCAGACCTTCTCCTAAGAGCCTGGCTCTTCACTTGAAAAACAACAACAGCTGTGGCCAGCCTACCTCCCAGGCCGTCCTGACCATCAAATGCAATGGGGCTGGAGGAGACAAGATGCTCCCAAAAAGTGTTAAAGCAGTTCCTGCCTCTTGATGGATCCCAACCTCCACAGCCTCAACTTCTTCCCTAGCCTTCGTGTTCACAATTTTATAGAGGCTCTAACTGCTGCGAAGAAAAAAAAAAGACAAAACTAAACCTGCCACCTACCATGAATTTAGGTAGGCAGGTCAATTTGGGAAACAAGAGGTAGGAAAGCAGCCTACAACCAAAGTGAGTAAAAATGAAGTCTTAGAGAGGGGAAACTTTGTGTGGGAGAAAGGAGGGGAAGGGTGCCTGGGTGCATTAAGAGAGTCTATTGGAAGGAACAGCAGGGCTCAAAAGCAACCACCTGCTTTTCATCTGGGCTTAGCCATGACATGGGACAGCATATAATGAGGGTCTTCCTTTGCTAGATAACTCTGTACATCTTTCAGTAATTTAAATCAGCAAGTCTTGGTACATTTAAAACTCTCCTAGGATTGTGATGCACATAGACAGTCTTCAGTCCAACTCAGCCAACCTAATCTTCATGCTCTCAACAAACATTATCTGTGCACTCACTATGTGCCAGGATCTGTTCTAGATGCTGGAGATAAAAAAGGAATAGCATAAAGCCCCACTCTTATGGAGATGACATTCTGCTGGGGAAGCACACTGTACACAAATGGGTGAGCATATAGAATGGCAGCTGCTATATGCACTACTAATAAAACAGAGGGAGGGAGACAAAGATGAAGGGCACATTTTTAGATAATCACCCACTGAAAGAGCAATAGTGGTCATTCCTATTTTCCAGTTTCTCCAACTGTAAAATGAAGAGAACAAACCACCTACTATGTGCTCTGCACTACCTGGGCTGCTAGAGACAGAGATATGACTTGATCAAAGTCACTGCCTTCATGGGGCTTACATTCTATGAGTGAAAAGTCAATAAGTCTAATATCCTATGGGAAAAATATAGCAGAATAAGTTGACAGAGGATGCCAGGAAGGAATATGGGGAAGGGCTGCTACTTTATAAAAGGTACTCAGGAAAGCCTTCATTGATTAAGTGGCATTAAAATAGAGACTTGAGGGAAGTGAGGGAGCATGCCGGAGTGACACTTGGGGGAAGTGTCCCAGGCCAGGAAGAGCAAGTGCAAAGGCCCTGAGGCACTCATAAGGAGGCCAGTGCAGCTAGAATTACGTGTCCAGGGAAAGGTGGTACACAATGAGGTGAGAGAGGTCACCAGGAACGTGGTTATGAATGGCCTGGTCAAGCTTTTATGAAACAGGGAGCCAATGGAGGGCATGAGAAGTGAAGCATCAGATACTGACATATATTTCTAAAGATCACTTGGTTGCTAGGTTAAGAATAGATTGCAGAAGGCAAGGGATAAAGCAGAAACCAGTTAGAAGTCTTTTGAATAATTCACTTGAAAGATGGACCAGGGTGACAGTGGCTATGTTTTCTATATGCTCTGACAGGAAAGGCTGCACATTTACTGATGGACTGGATGTGAGTGCCTAACAAGAGAAAAAAGCCAAGAGTAATTCCAAAGTGTTTAGCTTGGAATTGGAAGGGTGGAGATGCTTGAGCAACTGGAAGGGAGGAGATGCCAACCTTACTGGTGTTGGCAAGGTTGCAGGAGGTATAGCGAATCAAGAATTGAGTCTTGGACATGTTACATTTGAGAAGCTTATTAGAAATTCAAGTAGAGATGAAGAATAGGCAATTGGAAAAAAATTAAGCGTTTATGGAGAAGCCTAAGCTAGAACTAGAAATCTGGGAATTGTAATGAAATCCATAAGACTGGCAGAGGTGCCTAGAGAATGAATGGCAAGGAGATAAGTCCATAGACTGAGTCTCTGAGTCCATCAACATTCACAGGTCAGGGAAAAGAGGAGGAACCAACGAAGGGTCTGGAAAGGGGCAACCAGAGAGGCAGGAGGGAAACCAGAAGGAGGTGGTCTCCTGGCAGACACGTAGAAAGTTTCCAAGAAGGAACTCAGTCATTAGATCAAAGACAAGTACTGAAAACTTAAAGGTCTTGGTGGCCTTGACAGGAGTTATTTCCATGGATAGGTGAGGAGAAAAGCCTGATTAGAGTAGGTTTGAGAAAGGGGAGGGGGTGGAATTAGAATCAAAGAATACATAGCTCTTTCATAGGGTTTTGCCATTAAAGGAGGATGAAAAATAGACTAGAAGCAGACAGTGTTTGGGGATTGAGGCGGTATTTTGGGGGAAGTATATATATACATAGTGATATTTCCAGGAGAGGAGGAAAACCAAATGCTGCAATAGAAAGAGATGGTGATAACTGCCGCAGTGTCCTTGAGCTCACCGAAGGTACAGGCACATGTAGAGGGACGTGGCTCAACAGAATAGAGAACTCATTCAAAGTAACCATGCGGGGGCGGGGGGGGGTTGCAGAACAAATGGTTCAGGCCCAGGAAGGTTATTAAGTGGGGTGTGGGAGCCTGTTGAAGTTTTCTCATGAGGTAAGAGAGAAAGTTTAAGAGAGAAAGCGTGAATGGTCTTCCAGGATAAGAGTGACCCTGGTGGAGAGATGTGGTCAAGTTGGCAGGAATCACTGGGGCTGGGTGGATACGAATTTAGAGTGAGATCAGTCAACAGGGTCATTGGTCTTTCTCCAGCCCCATCCACCTCTGTGGGTGTGGCATGGAATAGGCTGAGTTAGAGTTCAACCAGATGTGGGGGGTATGATGAAGGGAGAGGAGGCCATGTTATAAAGATGGATTGGTAAGAAGAGGGAAAGACAACAATGGGGCTGAGGGACTGTGAAAAGTTGGTAGGAACATTGGGGTTCAGATGGGGGTGATGTTGAAGAATTGCTTTTGTCGGGCCACTGAAAGGGAAGGGTTGGAAATGTGGACAGGTGGATTGCTTGGAATGGAGATTATGGAAAAGGTGCAGTTTTGCTAAGGACATGACCATGGGAAAGGAAGGCAGAGGTAGAATAGACCCTGCAGGAGAGGGGCCTGGACCAGTGTGGCTGGGACACAGGGAGAGTCCCCTTGGTGGACACTGACATTGCCAGGAGACTGGGGGCTGGAGAGTGGTGGGCAGAGGAGACAGTGGTGGCAGATGAGGTCCGAGGGGCAGCTGAGAGCCAGGCCACACAGGGCAGTGTGGGCCATGGTAAGGCCTTCCTTTGGATTTTATTCTTATTATGAGAGAAGCGGTAGAGGGTTTTGAGCAGGAGTGTGACATGATTAGACCTACTCACCCTAGGCAAGTTTCTCCACCTCCTAGTCTTTTGATATTCTTACATGAAATGAGAATAATTATACTATTTTCAGGACTGTTAGAGGATATGAGATAATGAACAGGGCACCTGGAACCAAGGAGAAGCTCAAGGAATAAGCACCCACCTGGGCAAACAGTGTCGGGAACACCTCCTCTCTGCCCTGGAGGGAAAAACAATAAGAAAAGAGATGGACCAGGGGTGTAGCCCTAGCTCCCCTCTATCTTCTAAGTGACTGTGGCAGCTCCCTATTACCCTCAGGGCCTTAGTGTGCCCAGATGGTAAATGAGAGGGAGAGGATGCCAAGTGAACCTGAAGATTTCCAAGATCCCATCCAGTTTGGGTCAGCTCTGTGGTTCTGTCTAGCAGCTGAGATGGGCACATATATTAATAACTACAACATAAGCACCAATGAGGCTCAGAAAGGAGGACCCAGTAAATCCAATTGGTCTTTTCCAAGAAGACCTCTTAAAGGAAATGGAGCTTGGGGTGGGCCTTGGGTGGAGCGGGAAAGCACATGGGAGAAGCTGGAAATGAGAGTGGGGTGGGAATTTGGGTCAAGATATAATGGATATTTGCATGCCAGGGCAAGGGCTCAGGATTTCATTTGTAGCCAAGAAAGGAAAGGCACAAGGAAGCCCTCTCTGAATTCTACTTGGAGAACCAAACGTAAAAGACATGACAGTGGTGGCCAGCCCCAAAGGGTGGTCTTCATATACAAAACATGGCCAGGATTTTGTGCTGGAAGGACAAAAAGCCATAAAAGCAATGCAAAGAATATGATGCCACTCACATTAACTTTTTTAAATATGTATATAAATAAATAATAATCAAACAGCAGCATATCAGAGACGGGGAAAACACAAAGTCAAGCACCTACCATGGGCTAGACGCTATGCTTGGGAGCTGCCCAGGGACTATTAGAAAACCTCATTCTAAACCTGCAAAAGGCACCTTGGTGCTCAGGGGCCATGAAGAGAGCCCAAGCGCACATTGCTAACTCATAGCAGTTATTTGAAGTTCCTCCGCCTGACTCCAAAACCCTTCCCCATTCTTCCGCCCTAAGATTTGTACATTGTGTGTGTTTTCATCCCAGAGAAGGATTCCTCGCCTCAGCCCAGCATGACACAGGGAGGAAATACAGAACACACAGCACACAGCAAGCCTGCTACCACTGCCAGTTGAATGAATAAATGGGCGCTCTCCCTGGAGGTGCTTCAACCTCCCACTGCTGCAGGAACCAATGAGCTAAGGACCTCCCCAACTTTTGACCACTCAAAAACTCTTCTGACAAAACAATAGGAAAACTTTTTTTTTAACTAGCAAAATGGCTGAAATCCCACTGTTGAGTAAAATGACTGAGGAGTTCGACCTTAAAGAACCTTTATTTTTAGCCTTTTGGGTTCCTTTGCGAGGGAAGTTCTCTACTAATGGGGTATTTCTTGGGATTGGATAGCCAGGGATCCCCGCAGCCAGGCTGAGGCTGAGGCCTGCATGCCAGAGCTGAGAATTCATTTAGGCATTAGAGAAAATGGGGAGAGCCCTACCACCACCAGCCCAGGAGCCGCTGCCCGCCCAGAAAGAAGTTGCTTCTTGGAGGGCAGCTGGCACGGCAGCCCTGCCCCGCTTTGCAGGAAATGCCCGATGACAGAAATGGCTCCTGGGAAATGTAGTTTTCCCTGTCTCAGGAAACGGGCGCTTTTGTTGGGGCATCTCTGGGACGGGAAGCAGAAGGGGAAAGCTGTCCCTCCCCAAAGATGCAAAGGTTCCAGGACATTCCCCCC
>PVIY010013389.1:0-59320 GCA_004026745.1 Myrmecophaga tridactyla
TTAGATTTAGCATCACTAATTGCAGAAGACACTCCCCTTTGGCTGATTACAAATGGAATCAGCTGTGGATGCAGCTGACGTGATCATGACCTAATCCTATGAAATGTCCTCATTGCAACAAACAGACCAGCGCTTGCCCAATCAGATAAACAGGTACCACAACTTGGCCAAGTTGACACGTGTCCCTAACCATGACACCCAGAGACCCCAAGTCCTCTGGATGTGGTCAGGTGCCGAGCTTCTGGGACAGAGGAAGAGCCTGACCTCCAACCAGCCACCTGCCCAGGCTACCTCTGATGTGGCCTGGCACACTCAGCTGCCCAACTTGGAAGTAGTGATGGAGGCTCACAGGGATGTGGCCTGGAAGGGTACTGAGTTGGCCTGTCACCTCCTCCAGTTTATTTCAATTGATTAAATTAGGAACTTCATCTTGATTCATCAATCCATTGCTTGCATTTTAAACATATGACTAAAAATAGATCTCAAAATGCTACTAAAGGAAGAGGTTCACAAAGAGCACATATGGTGATACTACATATCTGACATTCCAGAACAGGCCAACCCAGTGGAAATAAATGTAAAACAGTGGTTCCTCAGAGCAAAAGTGGTAGGTTTAATGGGAAAGTGGCAGAACTATACCTACAGTATGATTCCTATTAGTCAAAAAGTAAAATGCCATCTCTATTTCCTGGAATCTTAAACACTGGGAAAAGATTATTTGAAGCTCCCACTGTTAGAGTGGGTGTCTTAACAAACAGCATGGAATTGGAATGAGGCACTCAAGTGGCTGTGAAAAGTCACTAAAAAAATATCCTGGATTATGGGAAGACATGACAAAGGTCAGAGGTCCTGAGGTCTGATTCTGCCAATGCAGTGGAATTGATAATGTACCAGGCAATGTGACCCATAGCTTTTCTAGGCAGAGACCCTGTCATGGGTAGTGGCCCCAGAATTCAGCTTTACCAAGGAACGTTGTATTTGGATTTGGAATAGGCTCACAAGAACAGCAGTGCAAGAACACTTGGTGGGTCATCTGACCACAACTGGGCACTTTTCTCCAAGCCTACCAGGTGGGTTCCTGACCCATAGAAATATCCTCTTCACTTGGTAGTCTTGGCTGAAGCTTGGGCCATTTATAGGGACAATTATAATGGAGTCAAGAAAAGGAAGCATTTCAAAGATCACTTTTGAAAGTGAAAAATGAATATTAAGTCATGAAGAGTACTGCTACACTAGACATGGATTTGGCTTTAGAATTCAATTGTTTCAGATAGGACTTTGAAGCAAAGGAATGAGAGAGTCAATGAGAGTCATACTACAAAGGAAATAATGATAAATGAGTTAAAAGAATAGGACAAGAAGAGACAATAAGCTACAAATTACATGATTATGATGAGAGAAAACCTATCAAAACAACATACTGAAGGAGAATCATCAATTGAAACAGGATTTCAATCTGGAAAAAAAAGAGTTGGTCAACTGGAAAATCCAAATGTGAACTTTAGAAAGTATCAGACTTACAAAACAAAAAGTTAACTGAAAGAGAACTGGTCCTCAATGGTTTTCATTCACATTAAGCAGAAGCTTCAGGATATGGTAGAAGAATTAGTGGGTAGCTGAACACAACGCAAACAATTGCTTTAATTTCCAAAAGGAGAACATGGAACTCAGGGAACATATATGACAATATGAGAATAGGATTTCTAGAGTGAGAAATGAGTGACCTCAGACCCTTCATCATGAGAAGAACAGTAATTTTACTCAAACTTCTATATCTTCCAACACCCAATCTGTTGTTTCTCTTCAGGAACTGCAGGTATATTCTCTGGAAAAAGAACAAATATCACATGTTTTGAGTGTGAGCACCAGGTAATTATCCATATAAAAAGAGGGTATCTAAAGATGACAAATGTTTTTCCTGTCAAATAAGTAGCCCTTATGAAGATAAAGCATGACAATAAAAATTGTACACTCAATCCCAGAGTGATTTGATCAGTGAGTGGAAAAGTATTTGCAAAGCCCCCTTCAGGGAATGGTGAGAACAGGGAGAAATTCAACTTCCCCAAGTTGAATTCTTGATATTCTCACAAGCAGTGTGGACAACCAAAGCTATAGGCTGAGCCCCCAGTCTTGGGGTTTGTTCATATGAAACTTAACCCCACAAAGAATAGGTCAAGCTTACTTAAAATTTAGGCCTAAGAGTCACCCCCAAGAGAGCCTCTTTTGTTGCTCAGATGTGGCCTCTATCTCCAGCCAACACAACGAGCAATCTCACCACCCTCCCCCTGTCTACATGGGACATGACTCCCAGGGGTGTGGACCTTCCTGGCAACATGGGACAGAAATCCTAGAATGAGCTGAGACTCAGCATCAAGGGATTGAGAAAAATCCTAGAATGAGCTGAGACTCAGCATCAAGGGATTGAGAAAAATCCTAGAATGAGCTGAGACTCAGCATCAAAGGATTGAGAAAACCTTCTTGACCAAAAGGGGGAAGAGGGAAATGAGACAAAGTGTCAATGGCTGAGAGATTCCAAACAGAGTCAAGAGGTTATTCTGGAGGTTATTCTCACGCATTAAGTAGAGATCACCTTGTTATTCAAGATGTAATGGAGAGGCTGGAGGGAACTGCCTGAAAATGTAGAGCTGTTGGTTCCAGTACCCATGTTTCTTGATGATGATTGAATAAGGATATAGCTTTCACAATGTGACTGTGTGATTGTGAAAACCTTGTGTCTGATGCTCCTTTTATCTACCTTGTCAACAAACGAGTAGAACATATGGAATAAAAATAAATAATAGGGGGAACAAATGCTAAAATAAATTTAGTTTGAAATGCTAGTGATCAATGAAAGCGAGGGGTAAGGGGTATGGTAGGTATAATCTTTTTTCTTTTCTTTTCTGTTTTCATTTTGTTTCTTTTTCTATTGTCTTTTTATTTCTTTTTCTGAATTAATGCAAATGTTCTAAGAAATGATGAATATGCAACTAAGTGATGATATTGTGAATTACTGATTATATATGTTAATGTTTTGTTTGGTTTGTTAATTTTTTAAATTAATAAATAAATTTTAAAAAAGATATCCCAGACATTAAACAAAACTAAATAAACTTGCAAGAACAATGAAAAAAATGGAGTAGGGTAGAGGATTAAATGAATTTAGCAACTATAGTAGTCTTAAACTAATTGATAAAATATAAAAATCCTAAGCAGCAGCATTCCCGTTCAGTCAGAGCTAATTTGAAGTGAATGACACTGATCTATGAAAATTACTTTAAATTAATCATTTGAAATTAAGAGTTATCCACATGGATGTCACTTTTGGAAAAATGAAGCCATCTTTTCTATCCTTTACATGGATGCCATAAAACTGTATTTCTTCCATATTGTAATTTGTTTGGAATTTAATCCATGCTGACATCTAGTTTCCAAAGAAGATTCTCCTTTCCTAACAGACATATTAAAATGAGATTAGAAATTAATGCTCAAAATTTCCTCTTTCCCTATGATGCCTAGAACAGCCCACATGCCAGAGACACTGGATTTGTCTTTAATTTACACATCATACCATAAATTAAAGAGTTCTTATAATGCTAATAAATAAATAAATAATAGGGGGAGATAAAGGGTTAAAATTGGGTAGATTGAAATACTGTGGGGTTAATGAGATGGAGGGGTTAGGGGTATGGGATATATAAGTTGTTTTTTTTCTGGAGTGATACAAATCTTCTAAAAATTATGCTGTTGAATATACAGCTATGCGATGGTACTGTGAGCCATTGTTTGTGTAATACAGTTGGACTGTACATGTGTGGATATTCCTCAATAAAAATTTTTTTTTTAATTGCACACTCAATGAGAAAGTAATAACCAGGAAATGTTAAAAATACGGACGATGAAAAGGTCTCTATTCTGCTCAACAAGCAAATGAAAAAACAGTGTGTAGCTGAATGGAAGCAAAAAGCAGAAGATATAGAAGTAAAACTGGTACCATTCCAGAAATACTTGAATGAAACAAAGTCCGTCCTGCATTCAACATCAAAACTTACCCATACTTACCCAGTAAGTATGAAGAAAGAACAAATGAAAGAACTGAGAAAACAAAGTCACCTCCTGCAGGAAGTGCTGAATGATGGACAAAAGAAATGGATCTATATAGTGAGAAGCACTAAAGGATAAGTGAACAAAGTTGAGAAATATCTTCATTGGACATTTTCACATGCCAAAAAAGTCAGTATCGTTAAATCTTGAGATTAATGGGAAGCATCCTGGATCTCAAAAGGGAAGGAATAATGCCGTTGTTGAATGAAGATCAGGACATTCTTACCAGGTGGATGACTGGGTGGCTTGGGGAAGGATCCAATTGTGTCTCCAACACACCTTTAAGACCAAATTAGGAATCTGTTTCTAAGAGTTCTTTTTCATAAATGTGTGTGAAATTTCTAGAAACAGTCTTCTTCATTTATCCTACCACAAACATTTTCTGTTCATGAGATGAAACATCCAGATATTCTGGAAGGAGAAAAGGGGCTCAAAAGTATCATCAAGTTTTCAAAATACAAGCAGTACCATAATCAGAAGAACATGTATGAATATGTTCTTAGCTCCCTGATCCCCAGCAGTGACTCTTATGAACTCAGTCAGATTTGGAGAGGATGGTTCTGAGAATAAGCATATGTGCTGATGTCCATTTCAGATGACTTGATAGCTTTGACCATTTGCTTTTGGTAGCTTACAACAGTATTGGAGTTGGAAGATGCTGTAAAGTAAGAGATGGTGTCAGGCCGGATATAACCATAAGCATGACATAATCATGAATTATAACCATGAATGCTCTTTATAATAAATTGCTTTTTTGGAAAATTCATGACATTGTTTGAAGGTGGACATTCTCCAAATTTAATGAAAATGCTTTTAATGCTCTAAAAATATATATCCTTAAAGGTTTCTAATGGTATTCACCAAATGTGAAATTGTGATTTCTTCTTGTGAGCATGAAAATTGGCAGGCTTGGAGGCAGAGTGAAAGGAATCTTCAGTATTGTTTCTAGTACTTTAAATTTTTTTTACGGTGACTGGCATTTATCTCTAAATTTAATTGGGAAAATAAATTTAATTTTAAATATTTTTCCTTTTTAAAGGAAGAAATCTAAATCTGAATCAATTTGAGGTGGAATTAACTACCTCACTTGAAGAAAAGGATCTTAGAAATGTAAAATGTCCTCTAACTTTTTTTTATGAAGAATTGTTTTATATGAGAATCTCTGATCCAAATATTCTTCATGGAAATGTGATTGTTGCAGCTTTGGAGAATTGGTACTGTCATGAAGCTGAAAATTTCAGATCCTTCGGGAATTAATATTTGTGGTGTGGAAGTTGAGAAGATGAATGTTAAAGTGGAAAAAAAAGTTAAAGAAACCAATTTTTCTGTGTGTTTCTCTCATCTACCTCTTGAGTGGGTTATGGCCTCTATGTAAAATGGCATCTCAGATTGGAAGAGATTCAAATAAATGATTACTTAATTAAACTTCCGTGTGCTTATACCATATATCTCTTTTTCTTCATGGATTCCCTATCATGTGAATCCTCATTAACTAGCATATAATAAGGACCTGACACAAAGTGAACTGTGAATTATTTGTATGAAATGAATAAATAGGCTACACTCAAACCTGATGCTTTCTTTTTCTTTAACATATACCTCTACACCCCCCACCAGACATACATGTGGAGACTCCTGTTGCATACAGGCAGGAGCTCTGGAAACAAGTGACTTAGGGTATTACTAGCTTTCCAAATAAACATTATGTAGCCCTGGACAAAGCATTTCTCACCTCATTTGCTGGAGTTTCTGGTGCATGATGGGGATTGTGACAATGTACAGTCAAATGTCAATCAACTAAAAATGAGGGAGAAACTGCACTTACTCTCATAACCTATAAAGACTGTAATCAATATTTGCTGTGATGCCTTACACTTTCTTATAAGAACAACCGCTGTATTGGATTCAGGCCAAATCCTATTCAAATATCACCTCATTTTAACTTGCCTCATTCAATTTGTAACAAAGCTCTTTCCAAATAGAGTCATGTTGTGAGATACTGGGGTTACAATTTCAACAAATAGTTTTGGGTAACTCAATTCAACCTATAAATCTTACCATCCAAGGGGTTCCTAAGTTGTTTTGCCATCATACATAACCTTTGCATGTACAATCTTAACCACAGCCACCTTTCCCCAGGAGTGCTACTTTGACATTACCTTGATGACATGCTTTTCCAAGCACATCTGTTTTAAACAGATATTAAATGGTAGAGCCTGAATCATATTGGCAGAGTCTGGTTCAATAGTCCACACTTTGAAACACTTTGTTCCCAGGGACAATTGTAGAAGGGATGATGATAAACTAGTATATTGTGGCTTAATCCAGAAGTCTAATTTTCTCCATTTTGTCTTCCTTCATGGTGCCAGTCAACTATTCTGGCCTCTAGGACGTTCTTTCAATTCCTCTAAAGTCCATATGCCTTCCTTGCTGTATCACCTGCTGGAACATTGTCCTACCCTATGCCGGTTTTAATCTGTGTACCCCAGAAAAGCCAAGTTCTTTAATTCTCATTCAATTTTGCTGGGTGAGATCTTTTAAAATTGTTTCCTGGAGATGTGACCCACCCAACTGTGGTGGTAACTTTTGATTGGATGGAGATACGTCTTCAACCCATTCAAAGTGGGGTTGCTTACTGGAGCCCTTTAAGAGGGAACCATTCTGGAAAAAGTTTTAGAGTGAACAGAGCCCACACAGCCAGGGTCCTTTGGAGATTCATAAAGAAAATGCCCCTAGGAAATCTATTGAAGAAGTCTGGAGAGAAAGCTAGCAGGTGTCACCATGTACTTTTCCAGCTGAGAGGGAAACCCTGAATGTCATCAACTTTCTTGAACCCTGGTATCTTTCCCTGGATGCCTTAGTTTGGACATTTTTATAACCTTAGAACTTGCAACTTAATAAATTACTCTTTTTAAAAGCAATTCTGTTTCTGGTATATTGCATTCCAGCTGCTTTTACAAACTAAAACATACCCCCTGCTTTTTTTTTTTTCTCAGTTTAAACATCATAGTCTAAACTGCAAGCCTAAAGGCACCTAGCACTTCTTTTTGCACTCAGCAGGACATAGTAATTCTTTATGGGTAATTCTTCACTTCCTGTCTATCTTTTCCAACTAGTCTGTGAATTCCATTAGGTCAGACACCAGGTTGCTCTTGTTCGTCATGTATTCCCAATTACTGACCCCTTCGGCAAACAGCACAAAAGGTCTGATACAAAGTAACCTCAATTAATTGTTGTTGACTAGATGAATGAAAAGATTATACTCAAGCCAATATTTTCTTTTTCTCTAACACATACATGTGCCCCACCCACACAGACACGCACATGCACATGCACACACACATATACATACAACCAGTCTATCACATCCCTAATATTGGAGACTCCTGTTGCATACCAGCAACAGACCTGGAAACAGGAGATCTGTTGTATAACTGGCTCTACAAACAAATATTATGTGGCCCTGGACAGGTCATATGCCTCCTCATTGGCCAGAGTTTCAGGTGCACAATGGATATCATGATAACAAGAATGGAATCTACAAGAGGGCGAACTTGCACTTCTCCTGCTCATAATTTATCAATACTATAATTATTATTTACTTCATTTCTGTCATTCCAGCACGACTTTAGCTTCAAGAGGCTCAGATCACATCTGCCTAGTTCAAGGCCTGTCATGATCAGGTTCATGGGTCAACTTGGCCAAGTGGTGGTTGGGCAAGTGCTGGCTTGTCTGTTGCAATGAGGACATTTCATAGAATTAAATCATGAGCATATCAGTTGCATCCACAGCTGATTCCACTTGTAATCAGCCAAAGGGGCGTGTCTTCTGCAATGAGTGATGCTTAATCTAATCACCGAAAGCCTTATAAGGAGGATGCAGAAGAGACAGGTCCTTCCTGTTTCAGCTGGTGAGCCTCTCCTGTGGAGTCCATCCAGACCCTCTATCGGAATCATCGGCTTCACAGCCTATTCTGTGGATTCTGGACTCTGTGTTCCTGCAGTCACATGAGACACTTTTATAAATTTCATATTTGCGAGTGTTCCCTGTTGATTCTGTTTTGCTAGAGAACCCTAACTAATACAAGGCCCAACCCTCAATCGTGGAATCCTGGGGCTTGCATCACACCTGGCGCACAGCAGCCGCTTAGTAATTATTTGTTAAATAAGAGAATGCTCTGTGCTCCTCAAGAGTAAGAAATGAGTATCAAAGGAGTTGATGGATCTATTATCCCTTTGGGCATCTGAGCATACTGCTTACATAAAGACTCCTTCCCCCCAAGCTCCAGCCCCCGGGATTCTGTCTCCTAACCTCGCACCTGCCAAGTACCTCTTGCACAGAGAAACCTCACTGCAGGTGCCACCCACTCCCTTGTTCTGCTTGTTGCAGCTCCAGGTGGAAGAAGAGTAGGTGATCCAGGATCCTTTTGGGCAAGCAGCCATTGTCATGGTGAATCCATGATGCTGTGCCCATGAGGGACGTGGAAGCAGGGTTGAAAAGTGTTAGGGGAACAAGGGAGCCACAGGGAGGAGCAAGAGTGAGGAGCTGATCTCTGAAACCTCCCTCAGCTGGCACAGGGGCTGCCCTGGCGACATTTCCATTTATTTGCCCTTTGAGAAGACGCCGATTGGGCAATTTCCTCTCCAGGTCATCATGCAGAGGTGTTCATTGGAGAACCCCATTAGCCCCGCCCACAAAACCAAGAGGTTCACCCAGGGGAAAGTAAACTGAAATTAACCGAAGAAAGAACCTGAAGGTTACTAGGAATTGTAGTCTCTGATGCTTTGGTATGACACCAGGTTTCTTAGTAAAGGTGAGGAAACTTGATGACTATAATTAACTCAGGTTGGGAGGCGGTGTTGGGGCTTCAGCATTGGGGCAGAGGGCAGAGAATCCATCAGGAGGAAATAAAAGTCCTCAGGGTCCCAACATCCCCATAACTCAGAATGGAAATCTCATCCTAAGCAAAGGGTTGAATAGAAAGTGAATAAAACAATTGGTATAATGAGCAAGATGGCCCAACCGTGACTGACAACACAAGGACAGTACTAATTGCTCCTTTGATAAATAAGTAGTTTCATAGAATGGCATCAACCACCAATGATGTAAACTCCAATCTCTGGCTGACTTAACCTTAAGCTTGTGCTGCCTTCTGTTGCCTCAGTTGGATTTTTAAATTTTAAACAGCAAATTTGATTGAGATATATTCACATACCATATATCCCATCCAAAGTACACAATGTCTCAATGTCTCACAGTATCATCACCTAGTTATGCAATCATCATCACATTCAATTTTAGCTCATTTTCATTGCTCCAAAAGGAAAAATATCAGACATAAAAAAGAAAACCCAAACATCCTATATCCCTTATTAATATTCCTATTGTTGATCTCTAGTATTGGTATGGTATATCTGTTACTGTTGATGAAAGAATATTATGATATTACTGTTAATAGAGCCCATAGCTTGCAGCTGGTACTTTTTCCCCATATGCCACTATATTTAACTCTTTGTACAAGTGTCCTACATTTGTACTTGTTCTGCAAAAACTTACTTATATTTGTAGCGTTAATCAGTGACATGCATTACTCTAAACAACCGCCTTCAACCAAATTCACCTACAATAAAGCATTACTACTTATAATCCCAATAGTGAGCTACCCTCACCTCTATCCATTTCCAATTAAGTTCAACCTCATTAAAAATTTGGTTCAGTTGGATTTTGACATCTGTCCCCACCCTCAAGTTGTTTTTCTTGCCCTCAAGGTGACAACTATTCTTAATTATTAAAACCTGTGATAAATGCAGAAGATGGTGACCTGAAACTGTCATATATATCTGAAGATCCCACCTAAAGGCAGTGCCAGCAAGGAGACCTAATCTGTGGGCACCTGAGTCCCAATTACTAGGTGTCAGACTGGAGCTGTCATATCACTTTTTCTTGAGACAGTCAATGAACACTCTTTGGAAAAGTACCCCCCAGAGATTACAGGATAGGAACCCAGTGCAATTTATTCAAAGGAAGATGGTCACACCCCAAGAAAAATTAGGAATGGCTCCTTATTGCCTCATGAGATTCTCTGTTGTTCAGGCAGTGATCTTGAGTGTATCCTGGTCCATGTTTTTTTCTTTTTTTTCATTAAAATTTTTTATTGTGGTAACAGCATATAATGCAAAATTTCCCATTTTAACCAATTTCATGTATTTGATTGTGACATCAATTATATTCAAAATATTGTGCTATCACCCTGACTATCCATTACTAAAACCCTTTCATCATCCCAAACAGAAACTCTGTATCAATTAAGCAATAATTCCCCACTTCTCCCCTTGTTCCTACTCTCAGCCTCTGGTATCCTATACTTTGCTCTCTGCTTCTATATTTTCTTATTCTAAGTATTTTGTATAAGTGAAATCCTACATATTTGTCCTTTTGTATGAGATGTATTTCATACAACATGGTATCTTCAAGGTTCATCCATGTTGAATCAAGTGTCAAACTTTATTCCTTTTTATAGCTAAATAATATACCATTATATGTTGTGGTAGTTACATTTAGTTGTCAACTTGGCCAGGTGAAGGCACTTTGTTTTGTTGCTGTGGACATGAGCCAATGGTACATGAACCTCATCTGTTGCTCATTACATCTGCAGTCAGCTAGGAGGCGTGCCTGCTGCAATGAATGATGTTTGACTTAATTGGCTGGTGCCTAAATGAGAGAGCACAATGCAGCACAGCCCAAGCAGTTCAGCATACCTCATCTCAGCACTCGCAACTCAGCCCAGGCCTTTGGAGATGCAGAAAGGAATCACCCTGGGGAAAGTTGTTGGAACCCAGAGGCCTCGAGAGAAGGCCAGCAGAGATTACCCTGAGCTTTCCCATGTAAGAAAGAACCTCAGATCAAAGTTAGCTGCCTTTCCTCTGAAGAACTAACAAAATAAATCCCCTTTTATTAAAAGCCAATTCATCTCTGGTGTGTTGCATTCTGGCAGCTAGCAAACTAGAACATATGTATATACAAAATTTTGTTTATCCATTTGTCTATCGATGGACACTGGGTTGTTTCCACCTTTTGACTATTATGAGTAATGCTACTCTGAACACTGGTGTACAAATATCTTTTCTAGTGCCTGCTTTCAGTTCTTTAGAGTATATACCTAGAAGTGGAGTAGTCGGGTCATATGGTTATTCTATGTTTAACTTTCTGAGGAACTGCCAAACTGTTTTCCTGAGTGGTTACAGCATTTTACATTCCCATCAACAATGTAAAATTGTTCCCATTTCTCTGCATCTTCACCAACACTTACTCACTTCTTTTCTTTTCTTTCTTTTTTTTTTGTAATAGCCATCCTAGTGGTTGTGAATTGCTCTCCCATTGTGAGTTTGAGTTGCATTTCCTTAATGGTTTTAACCATTTTTTTCATGTGCTTACTGGCCATCTTCTTTGGAGAAAAGTCCTTTACCATTTTTAAAATTCCCCTGTGAAGCCATCTGGCCATGGGCTTTTCTTTGTAGGAAGATTTTTGATGACTGAATCTCTTTACTTGCAATTGGCTTGTTGAGATCTTTTATTTCATCCTGAGTCAGTGTAGCTTGTTTTTGTGTCTCCACGAATTTGCTCATTTCATCTAAGTTGTCTAGTTTGTTGGCATATAGTTGTTCAAATTATTCGCTTATGATTTCTTTTATTTCTTCAGGGTCTGAGGTAATGCACCCCTTCTCATTTATGATTTGGTTTATTGCATCCTCTCTCTTTTCTTCTTTGTCAGTCTTGCTAGTGGCCCATCAATTTTATTGATTTTTCTCAAACCAGCTTTTGGTTTTATTGATTCTTTCCAGTTCTTTTGTTCTCCCATTCATTTATCTCTGCTTTAATCTTTATTATTTCTCTTCTCCTATTTGCTTTGGGGTTCTTTCTCAAGTTCCTCCAGGTTTTTAAGCCCTTGATTTTTCCTCTCTTATTCTTTAATACAGGCATTTAAGGCAATGAATCTCCCTCTCAGCACAGCCTTTGCCATATCCCATAAGTTCTGATAAATTGTATTCTCATTTTCATTCTTCTCCAGATAGCTCCTGATTTTTTCTAGCAATTTCTTCTTTGACCCACTGGTTGTTTAAGAGCATGTTATTTAATCCCCATATATTTGTGAATGTTCTCGTTCTTTGGTGGTTATTGAGATCCAGCTTCATCCCATTGTGATCAGAGAAAGTGTTTTGAATAATTTCAGTATTTTAAAATTTACAAAGACCTGTTTTGTGCCCCAGCATATGATCTATCCTGGAAAATGTTCCATGAGCACTAGAGAAGAATGTATAACCTTTTGCTTTGGGGTGCAATGACCTATATACCTCTGTTAGGTTTAATTCACTTATCAAGTTATTTAACTTCTCCATGTCCTTGTAGATCTTCTGTCTGGCTGTTCTATCCATAGAGGACAGTAGTGCTTTGAAGTCTCCTACTATTATTGTTGAAACATCTATCGCTCCCTTAAGTATTGCCAATGTCTGTCTCATGTACTTTGGAGCTTCTTGACTGGGAGCATAAACATTTATGATTGTTATATCTTCTTGGTGAATTGACCCTTTAATTAGTATATAGTGTCCTTCTTTGTCTCTTATGATGTCTTTACATTTAAAGTTTATTTTGCCCAATATTGGTATAGCTACTCTTGCTTTCTTTTGGTTATAACTTGTGTGGAAAACCTTTTTCCATCCTTTCACTTTCAATGTATTTGTATCCTTGGGCCTAAGATGAATCTTTGTAAGCAGCACATAGCTAGATTATGTTTCTTAAACCGTTCTGCCAATCTGTATCTTTTAATTGGTAAGTTTAGTCTGTTAACATTCAGAGTTATTACTGAAAAGGTGTTTCTTATCTTTTCTATTTTATTTGTCAGACCTATATAATTTTTCCCTTTCTCTTTGTATTATTTCAATTACCCTTACTGGTATTTTTCAATTCCATGTTCTCCTCCGGACCTCCCTCTCCTGTCTTTTTTTTTTTTTTAACTGGCAAAACTGCTTTTAGTATTTCTTGTAGGGCTGGTCTTTTGTTGACAGATTCTTTCAGGACTTCTTTGTCTATGAAAACTTTAATCTCTCCCTCAGTTTTGAAGGACAGTTTGGCTGGGTACAGAACTCTTGGCTGGAAGTCTTTCTCTTTCAGGATCTTGAATATATCATACCACTGCCTTCTCGCCTCCAGGGTGCTAGTTGAGTAGTCTGAACTCCGTCTTAAGTGGTTTCCCTTGTATGTAGTAGATTGTTTTTGTCTTGCTGCTTTCAGGATTTTCTGTTTCTCTTCAACATTTGACAGACTGATTATGTGTCTTGGGGAAGGCCTATTTGGATTTATTTTATTTAGAGTCCATTGGGCTTCTTTGATTTTCATATTTATGTCCCTTATAAGGGTTGGGAAGTTTTCTCCCATTATATCTTCAACTAATCTTCCTAGCCCTTACTCCTCTCTTCTCCTTCTGGGACACCAATGATTCTTAATATTTGTGTGCTTTGTTTTATCCATCATTTTCCTGAGATCCAGTTCAAATTTTTCAGTCTTTTTTTTGCCATTTGCTGTTTTGAGTATTCAAAATCAGTTGCCCTGTCCTCTAGTTTGATTATTCTTTTTTCTGCCTCTTCAAATTTGCTATTGTGTGTCTCGAGTATATTTTTTTATTTGGTCTAAAAAGCATCTTTAATCTCTATGATATCTGCTATTTTTCTATTTATTCTTTCAAATCCCTCTTTATGCTCTGCTGGTGTCTTCCTGATCTCCTTTATGTCATTAACCTTGCCACTTATTTTATTTAGTAGAGTTATATGAACATCTTTCATTAGTTGTTCCAGAGTCTTTGTCTCCTCTGGTGTTCTAATTTAGTCATTAGGCTGGGCTATATATGTCTGTATCTTGACATGCTTAGTGATCTTCTGTTATCTTTGCAGCATGTAAATATCTTGATTCTTTACTTTGTAAATTGATTTCCTCCAGTAAGCTAAAGCTTTGTGTTTGTGGGATGAATGTGGAGCAGGATTTGGGGCATGGGGCAGGGCACAATGGTGTGGTGATACATTGCAGTGCAGATATAGGCACACTTTGGAGATGCTACACTGGTGCCTTTGAGCATGGGGTTTGGGTTGCAGGGTTGTAGAGCCATGGCATGGGGGCTGTGGGTATGTGGTGCAGCTCAGGCAGACCTTGGAGCACAGGGGCAGGGTGTGGCATAGGGGACACAGAGGTAGGGCATTCCTAGTCCCTTTCTCCCCATCCGTGCACTCCTGAGGGCTCCAGACTCCCATTTGGAAAAGGTGCATTAGGCTGTTTGCACCAGTTGGACAGTCTCTGGTTCTCTGCATCTTAATTCTTTAGTTTTTTTAAACCAGAGCCTTCCTATGTGGTGCAGAAGACCCTTCTGGGTCACTTATACCCTGGAATCACCATCTCAGTCAGCTTCCTGTCCCTTCTCTAGCTGTTCCTTGGAGCAGGGGTGAACTTGACCTATCCTATTCTGCCATCTTCCTGGAACCCTCTATTTCACCTGGTCCATGTTTTTTCATACTCATTATCTCCATGTACATCAATGTGCTCTTCCATTGTGGCCTGAGGCCCAGGCACTGAAGATAAAATCTCAGGGGAGTGGGGCAGTGCATGAAAAAACACTTGGAATTCAACTGCTCTCACAATGTAAACCCCCTACTCAATGTGTCTCAGCTTTGCTTAGTGCTGTCCTTCACCACCACATCAAAAGTTATTATTGAGGGCGGGCCACGGTGGCTCAACAGGCAGGAATGCTTGCCTGTGATGCCAGAGGACCCGGGTTCGATTCCCAGTGCCTGCCCATGAAAAAAAATTATTATTGAAATTATGGGGCTAGTTGGCTCCAACTGAGCCATAGACAAAATGACCTTACTGAATGTAATCTCTGGCCTCAGTGGGATTTACTGGCATCCCCAAGAGAAAGATGACATCTGCCTATGGGCTGAGTTATTGGGCTCACTTTTCTCATAAGCACGTAGTACATTGGTCCTACACGTGACCAGATTGGGACAGAAATAAAAATACATGGCTTTTAGAGATAGACTTTTTTTTCTTAATATTCTAAGGTAATTTGCTCAAGGAGAAAGGGTGAAGGAAATCCCACATAGCAGGAAAGTGCAGGGCTGTAGTAGATGAACACACAGATCCCTGATTTGCATACCCAGAACTCTGTTATAGCATTTCTGATGCTTTAGCCTCTGTGCAACAAAAATTATCATCAGAGTTATAGGGAAAAACTCCCAAGGGACCTCTGTGGAAAAGTAAATGTGTTAATTCAAATCCAGCTTAGGCCTGGGTCTTTCAACCATACAACTATTGTTTGAGGAACACCCTAACCCTCATGAAGCTGATTTGAGGCTCTTTAGAGGAAAAGAAATCCACATATATGAATGTGTAAATATTTATGTATATTTATGTATAAATGTATGTATATATTTTTTATTTGGTCTGAAAAGCATCTTTAATCTCTGTGATATCTGCTATTTTTCTATTTATTCTTTCAAATCCCTCTTTATGCTCTGCTGGTGTCTTCCTGATCTCCTTTATGTCATTAGCCTTGCCACTTATTTTATTTAGTAGAGTTATATGAACATCTTTGATTAGTTGTTCCAGAGTCTTTTATATATGTATGGAGGATATAAATAGCAATGCTTCTGAAGCATATCCAGTAATAAACAAAAAAAAAGAGGAAAGAAAGGAGGAAGGAAAGTTGGACTGGAAGAAGGAACAAAGAGTATATATTAAATTGAAATTAAAGTCAATAATTAGAAAAAATTAGAAATCTAAAACTTAGTAAATTATTTATGGAGCAAAAAGATAAAAGGTCACTTATTGACTCTTGTGCCTGTACAACACAAGTTTTGAATTAACTTTAACATGTACTAAATGCACCCATTGACAAACCTTACAGCCTTAGTATAGGGGGTCAAATTATAATTACACCTGGTGAGCCCACTAAACTTAAATATGGTATTATGATACTCTTAGGAGTACATTTGGATATATAACACAGGGAAAATTGGTGTGCCACAACTTAACCATCAGAATTCTTATCTTGCCTAAATTTCCTGTGTTCATAGCACCCATTTCCCTAAAAATTCCTATCGTGGGCATGGGCACTGGCACAGAGTAATAAATTAAAATTAAGCTTTTGGCACTTACAGAATGACCTGGCAAAATCAAATGGTTAGTATAATTTTAACCCTGAGTTCAAATAGTTAATAACATAAATTAAAACAGGGCTTCAGGTATGAAACTTATAAGACCTCTTCAGTGGAGGCGTGAACCCTACTGCTTCTCCATTGACAGCCCAATTTGGCCTGTACTCACACTTGCATAGATGTTAATATGGTGGATTATTGAAACTTTAATGCTGTGTTTCCATGCCTTAAGGGACCCATACCATGCACCCAATATTATTAAAATTATTGACTCCATGCAATTAAGAGATACATTGAGATCACATATTTTTTGCACCTATTTCAACAGATTCTTAGCCACCAGTTTACCATCTGAAGAGATATACGAACAGTTTACTAGCTACCCACAGGGTTCCTAACAACTCTTCCATCATGCACAATCTTTGCAAGTAAGATCTTAACTGTATCCACTTTTTCCAGGAGTACAATTTTCTTTAACTGCAAATTTTATTGAGATATATTCACATACCATATAATCTATCCAAAGTATACAGTCAATGTCTCAAAGTTGTGCAATCATCATCACATTCAATTTAGACATAGCTTGAAAAAGAAAAATAACATATTGGTACTAAAAAAAGGAAACCAAAAAACTCTATATTCCTTATCCCCCTTATTATCAAACCCTAGTATTGATGTGGTACACTTGTTACTATTGATGAAGGAATATTACAGTATTACAGGTAACAATAGTCCATAGCTTGCAATAGGTACTTTTCCCCCATATATCACTCTAATTTAACTCATTATGACAAGTGTCCTGCATTTGTACTAGTTCATGCAAGAACTTATTTATATTTTTAGTGTTAATTGATGACATACATGACTCTACACAACCACTTTTGACCAGATTCACCTCCAATTCAGCACTATTATAATTCCTATAATGAGCTACCCTCACCTCTATCCATTTCCAAACATTTAATTTCAACCTCTTAAAAATGTACATACATATTAGGCAACAACTCCCATTATTGACTTTCTGCCTATCTCTAGGTAATGTATATTCTATGTTTTTTACTATGAGTATACATATTCAAGTTAGTTCACATTAGTGAAATCATACAATATCTGTCCTTTACTCTCTCACTTATTTCACTCAGCATTATGTTCTCAATGTTCATCCATGTTGTTGCATGCTTCAGGACCTCATTCTTCCTTACTGCTGAATAATACTCCATCATATGTATAGACCACATTTTGTTTATCCATTTGTCAGTTGATGTACACTTGGATTTTTCCATCTTTTTGCAATAGTGAATAATGCCATTATGAACATTGGTGTGCAAATGTTTGTCCATGTCCCTTCTTTCATATCTTCTGAATCTGTACAGGGTAGCTGAGTTGCTGTGCCATAGGGCAACTCAATATTTCCTTTTATGAGGAACCATCAAACCTCCACCACTGCAGTTGTACTATTTTACATTCCTACCAGCAGTGAATAAGTGTTCCTATTTCTTCACATCCTCTCTTTGATGGTTAGATTCTGGTGTCAGCTTGGCCAAGTAATTATGCCCAGTTTTCTGGTCAGACAAACATTGACCTGATCAAAGCTGCAAGGATATTTTGTGGCTGGTTGATAAACCAGAAGCTGGTGTAGTAAATCATCAGTGAGTTGACTGCATCTGTGGCTGATTACATCTGCAACCCAACTAAGGCCTGTCTCCACCAATGAGATAATCCAATAAGTCAAAGGCTTTTAAGGAAGAGAAACTTTTTCACGTTTTTTTCAGTCAATGAACCTCCCCTGTGGAGTTCATCCGCTCCATACATTGACAGCTTCACAACCTGCCATATGGGTTTTGGACTCTTCTTTTCCCATGGTTGCATGAGACAGCTTTATAAATCTCATATTTACAGATACCTCCTGTTGGTTCTGTTTCTCTGGAGAACCCTGACTAATCCAGCATGGTACCAGGAGTTGGTTCTTGAGAAATAGAATCTTAAAAATGGGTTTTTACAATTGGTTTTCTACTCTGGTTAGACTCAGGCATTAGTGACTGTTTCCAATAATTAAGATGGTAATGACAGTCCATTGGGCAAGTTGGCAAGAGAGAAACACAAAATATCACCATTAGATTCTGTTAATTTTACACTTATATGAGGCAAAGCTCTGGGTGAGAATGTTTTTGACACTTTTATGGAGTTTTGTGGAATTAAGAGGTATTATGATGTTGGCTGGTTGTTGTTAGACTCACTGGATACCATGTTGAGGAGAAGGGATGAGCTGAAAACTTCAAACTTGAAACTTAAGTGCTATATGAATGAGGTAAAAGTTTCTCTTTCTGCCCTGAAAGAAAATCTTATTTTCTGCAACCCCTGAAAAACAGACAGAGCCTCATTGTTTGAGTAGCAGATTTATAATATAAACTAAAATCTCACAGTAGTGTGACTGCTGTTAAAGTAAGGGCTTTTATTGGAAAGAACAGGATCCTGAAACTTGGGGTGGGGATATATGGCTTCATAGTGATGGCAATGGGAAGATAGGATCCCTGGAATCTGCTGAACTTTTGCTAGGTAGACCTGTAATGGACTGCCCTGAGGAAAAGCTTCCTGACCTCCACCCTGCCTTGAGGAAATTGCTTCCTGGTCTCCAGTCTCCCCCAGAGAAGTCTACTACCCAACCTCCACCTAATGAGATTAACATTTCAATGCCTACTAACCCTTTAACCACCTCCCATAGGGAAACAGTCCTCACTCCTCTTTCTGGAGTGACTAACCCTGTTTCACCAGATGAAACTGTAATGGAATGTCCTGAGGTAATTGGCTTGAAAGACATTTTAATTTGTTTTCATGGCTTATCTCCACCACCCCTCTTTTCTTCAAGACCTATAACTAGACTAAAGTCCCAACAGGCCCTGAAAGGTGAGGTACAAAGTGTGACCCATGAGGAATTATACTCTACTCCAAAAGAACTGCATGAGTTTTCCAACTAAATAGACAGAAATCAGGAGAATATGTATGGGAATGGATAATAAGGGTGTGGGCTATTGGTGGAAGGAATATAAAGTTGGATCAAACTAAATTTATTGATATGGGCCCACTAAACAAAGATTCTGCATTCAATGTTATAGCTCTAAGAGTTAGAAAGTGTTTTAATGGTTTGCTGAAACATGATCAAAAGGTGGCCAACATTACCTGAGGTGGAAATGCCAGAACTACTTTGGTATAATGTAGATGAGGGGATTCAGAAGCTTAGAGAGATGGGAATGTTAGAATGAATTTATCATAGAAGACCTATTCACACACTCCAGGTATATCCAGAGGACACATCTTTCACCAGAACCTTGAGAAATAAATTTGTGAGACTAGCTCCATCATCCCTGAAGAGCTCTGTAGTTGCCCTTCTCTGTAGGTCAAATATTGCTGTGGGAACTATTGTCACTGAGCTGGAATCCTTAAACATAATGGGGATGAATGGATCCCAAGTTGGCAGAGGCCATATGGCTACAGTTAATCACCATAGACAAATATATTGGATAGCAGACTCAAAGCAGCAGTCAAAATAATCTGACTCACAGAGACTTGTGGCATTGGCTAGTAGATCATGGGGTCCCTAGAAGTAAAAGGGATGGATAGTCTACTAAATTCTTGTTTTAGCTGTATGAGACAAAGAATTATAGGTCAAGTGAACAGAAGTATAACTTGAATTAAAAAAACAAAGAATCAGAAATTCATGACCCCTTAATCAATTCCCAGACTTGAGACAGTTTGCAGACCCAGAGCCCCTTGAATGAGGGGAAGAACTGCCCAGAATTTACACTGTTAACCTGACTTCCAGCCTTCCCCAATGAGACCTATGGCCTTTTACCTGGGTGACTGTGTGCTGGGGAAAAGGAAATGATCAGATATTTTTTGGCGATTATTGGACACTGGCTCAGAAGTGACACTAATTCCAGGAGACCCAAAATGTCACTCTGGCCCACCGGTCAGAGGAGCAGCTTATGGATGTCAGTTGATCATTGGAGCTCAGGTCCATCTCACAGTGGGTCCAGTGGGTCCCCAGACCCATTCTGTTGTAATTTCCTCAGTTCCAGAATGCATAATGGGAATCAACATACTCAGCAACTGGCAGAATCCCTACAGTGGTTCTCTGACTCATGGAGTGAGGTCCATTGTGGTAGGAAAGGCCAGTGGAAGCTACTAGAACTGCCCCTGCCTAGCAAAATAGTGAATCAGAAACAATACCATATTCCTTGAGGGATTGCAAAGAATAGTGTCACTCTTAAGGACATGAAGGTTGCGGGGATGGTGATTCCCATCACATCCCTATTCAACAATCCTATTTGGCCTGTGCAGAAAACAGATGGGTCTTGGGGGATAACAGTGGATTATCATAAACTTAACAGATAATCTCTCCAATTGCAACTGCTATTCTAGATGTGGTATCATTGCTTGGAAAATTGGTGAGAAAAAGGTCTGGGAAAGAGGTATGTGGATTGATGTTTTTAAATGGACAAAGAACATGCATATGTGTGTGTCCTGTGTGAATGCTCACCAGAGGGTGACTTCAGCACAGGGATATTTTAACAATCAAGTGGATAGGATGACCTGTCCTGTGGATCCAAGTCATCCTTTTCCTCGGCCACTCCTGCCATTACTCAATGGGATTATGAACAAAGCGGGCATGGTGATAGAGATGGAGTTAAGCATGGGTTCAAAAAAATGGACTTCCACTCACCAGAGCTGATCTAGTGCTTAATATGCCAGCAGTAGGGACCCACACTCAGTCCCAGACATGGCATCATTCTCCAAAGTGATCAGCCTGTTAACTGATAACAGTAGATTACATTGGAACACTTTCATTATGGAAGGGGCAGTGATTTGTTCTAAGTGGAATAGACACATATTCCAGATATGGGCTTGCCTTCCCTGCATACATTGCTTCTGCAAAAAATACCATCTGTGGACTTACAGAATGCCTTATCAATTGTCATGGTATTGCACACAACATTGCTTCTGATCAAGGAACCCACTTCACAGAAAATGAGGTTCAGGAATGGGCCCATGTTCATGGAATTATCTGGTCTTACCATATTCCCCATCATCCATAGGCAGCTGGGTGAAAGAATGGTGGAATGGCCTTTTGAAGAACCAATTACGGTGCCAACTAGGTAGTAATATCATGTAAGGGTAGGGTAGTTTTCTCCTAGAGGCTGTGTATACTCTGAATCAGCATACACTGTATGGTGCTGTTTCTCCCATAGCCAGGATTCACTCGTCCAATAATCAGGGGGTTGAGAGTGAAGTGGCACCACTCACTATCACCCCTAGTGATCCACTGAGAAAATTTTGCTTCCTATCCTTGAAACCCGAAGCTCTACTGGTCTATAGGTTTTAGTTTCAAAAGGAGGAGTGATCCTGCCAGGAGACACAATGATGATTCCATTGAACTGGAAGTTAAGACTGCCACCTGGCCACTTTGGGCTTCTCATACCATTAAATCAACAGGCATGAAAGGGGATTACTGTTCTGTCTGGGGTAATTGATACTATCAAGGGGAAATAGTTTTCCTAGAATATAGGAGATCCCCTAGGGTGTCTCTTAGTACTGCCATGCCCTGTGATTAATGTCAATGGAAAACTGCAACATCCCAATCCAGGAAAGACTACTAGTGATCCCCAAACTTCAGAAATGAAGATTTGGGTCACTCAACCTGGCAAAGAACCATGGCCTGCTGAAGTGTTTGCTGAGGGTAAAGGTAACATGGATTGGGTAGTAGAAGATAGTGATAAATATGAACAATGGCCATGTGATAAGTTACAGAAATGAAGGCTGTGATTGTATGAATATTTCCTCCCTGTTTTGTTATGAGTATATTTGCACTTGAACAGAAAGTTTTCTGTTTTCCTCTTAACATGTAACATTAAGTTGTATTGTTCATTTTATGGTATTTTAGTCATAGGATGTGAAGTTTAAGAATGAATGTTACTTAAGGAACTGCACTCTAATTCTGGAAAGATATAGTTCATTTCTGGTTGTACACAGGACAGTTGAGTATTGTTAGGTGAAACATGTCTGTTATTGTGTTCTATTTGGAAATTAAGCATGTTTCAAGGTGATGTATATAACTGACAACTTGACAAGGGGTTAGGTTCTGGTGTCAACTTGGCCAAATGATTGTGCCCAGTTGTCTGGTCAGGCAAACATTGGCCTGACCATTGTTGCAAGGATATTTCATGGCTGGTTGATAAACTAGAAGGCTGGTGTGCTAAATCATCAGTCAGTTTATTGCATCTGTGGCTGATTACATCTGCAACCAACTAAGGCCTGTCTCCTACCAATGAGATAATCCAATCAGTCAAAGGTTTTTAAGGAAGAAGTGAAAACTTTTTCACCTCTTCTTCAGTCAGTGAGCCTCTCCTGTGGCGTTCATCCAGACCCTTCATCAGATCTGCCAGTTTCACAACCTGCATTATGGATTTTAGATGCTACCATTCCCACAATTGCATAAGACGCCTTTATAAATCTCATATTTTAGAGATATCTCCTATTGGTTTTATTTCTTTAGAGAACCCTAATACCTCTTCAACACTTGTAGATTTCTGTTTGTTTAATAGTGGCAATTCCTATAGGTGTGATACGATTTCTCATTTTGATTTTGTTTTGCATTTCCCCAATAGCTAATAAAGATGAACATCTTCTCAAGTACTTTTCAGCCATTCACATTTCCTCTTTGGAGAAATGTCTATTCACTTCTTTTGCCCATTTTATTATTGGGTGGTTTGTCCTTTTGTTACATTGTATGATTTCTTTGTATACACTGTATATGAAATCTTTATCAGATATGTGGTTACTACATATTTTCTTTCATTGAATTGACTGCCTTTTCATCTTTTTGACAAAGTCCTTTGAAACACATGATATATTCAATTTTGAAGCGTTCCCATTTTATCTATTTTTTCTTTCATTGCTTATACTTTAGATGTAAGGTCTAAGAAGCTACCTCCTATCACTGAGTTTTGAAGATATTTTCCTCTATGGAGCTTGAGGTACAGGCTCTTATATTTAGGTCTTTGATCCACTTTGAATAAATTTTTACATGGGGTGGGAGGTAGGGGTCCTCTTTCATTCCTTTGGATGTGGATATCCAGTTTTACCACCACAATTTATAGAAGAGCCTATTCTGTTCCACTTCAGTGGATTTGGTGGTCTTTTCAAAAACCAAGTGACCATAGGTCTGAGGGCCAATTTCTGAACTCTTAATTCCACTGATCATTATATCAATCTTAATGCCAGTACATTGCTATTTTGACCACTGTGGCTTTATACTAAACTTTAAAGTTAGGAAGTGTAAGTCCTCACACTTTATTCTTCTTTCAGGATGTTTTTAGCTATTTGAGGCCCCTTTCCCTTCCAAATACATTTGATTACTAACTTTTCCAATTCTGAAAAATAGGTTGTTGGAATTTTGATTAGTATTGCATTGAATCTGTAGATAAATTTGGGTAGAACTGATATCTTAACATTTAGCCTTCCTATCCATGAACACAATATCTTTCCCCCTATTTAGGTCTTAACTTTGATTTCTTTTAGCAATGTTTTGTAGTTTCTGTGTTCGAGTCCTTTACATCTTTAGTTATTCCTATACCCATGATTCTTTAAGTTGCTAGTGTAAATGGAACTTTTTCTTAATTGCCTCCTTGGATAGCTGAATACTAGTGTATAGAAACACTACTGATTTTGTGTGTTGATCTTGTATCCCACCACTTTGTTGAATTCATTTATTAGCTCAAACAGCTTTGTCGCACTTTTCTCAGAATTTTCCAAATATAGGATCATATCATCTGCAAACAATAACAGTTTTATTTCTTCCTTTCTAATTTGGATTGCATTTCTTTTCTTCTTTTCCTAATTGCTGTAGCTAGAACTTTTAGCACAACGTTGAGTAACTGTGATGATAGTGGGCATACTCATCTCATTCCTGATCTTAGGGGGAAGGTTTTCAGTCTCTTATCAATGAGTATGATGTTAGTCTTGGGATTTTCATATTTGCCCTTTATCATATTGAGGAAATTTCCCTCACTTCCTATTTGTTTCATTGTTTTATCAAGAACATATGCTGAATTTTTTCGACTACCTTTTCAGCATCAGTAGGGGTGTTCATGTAATTTCTCCCTTTCAATTTGTTAATGGGGTGTGTAACATCAATTGATTTTCTTGTGTTGAACTACCACGGAATAAACCCCACTTGGTCATGGTGTCATTGCGAATCTTTGCATCTATATAAATTCGTGAGATTGGCCTATAATTTTTCTTTTTTCTCTTTTGTTTTGGTATTAGAGTTATGTTGGCTTCATAGAATGAGTTAGATAGTGTTCCCTTTTCTTCAATTTTATGGAAGAATTTGAGCAGGAATGGTGTTAAAGCTTCTTGGACTGTTTGGTACAATTCTGTTGTGAAGCCAGTTGGTCCTGGGCTTTTCTTTGTATGGAGGGTTTTGATGACTGACTGAATCTATTTACTTGTGATTCCTTTGTTGAGGTCTTCTATTTCTTCTTAAGCCAGTATATGTTGTTTATGTCTTCTAAGAATTGTCCATTTATCTAAATTGTCTAGTTTGTGGACATATATTTCTTCATAGTATCCTCTTATGATCTTTTTATTTCTTCAGGGTCCATGGTATTGAACCTCCACTCTTTTCTGATTTTATGTATTCACATCTCCTCTCTTGACTTTGTAAGTCTTGCTAAGGGTTTGCCAATCTTATTGAGCTTCTCAAAGAATCAACTTTTGGTTTTACTTAATCTCTCTATTGTTTTTTGTTCTACAATTCATTTAGAGGCTGGTACCTCTGGGTTTTAGGACTTTTCTGGCCTGGGCTCAATCTGGAAGCCTTAAGTTTCTGAGAAAATAAACGTACTAAGAAAAATTTCTATAGCCACTTAGAGCTCAGGGCATGCCCTAGGGTTTTCAGGAATACTGCTGGTTGTGACATGGCATACTGTGGTAGTTTGAAATATCTCCCTAAAGCTTGCATAAGAGTAACCTCCAGAATGACCTCCTGATTCTGTTTGGAATCTCTTAGTCACTGGAACTTTATTTTGGTCCATTTATTTTCCCACCTTTGGTCAAGAATGCATTCTCCATCCCAAGGTGCTAGGGTCATGCTCATCTCTGAGAGTGATGTCCCATGTTGCCAGGGAGGCTTGTACCCATGGGAACCATGTCCCACTTAGGGGAGTGGACAGTGAGTTATTTGCAGAGGATTTTGCCCATTTTTAAAATGGGTCATTTGTCTTTTTGTTATTGAGTTGTAAGATCTCTTTATATATTCTGGATATTAAACACTTATCTGATATGTGGTTTCCAAATATTGTCTCTCGTTGCACATGCTGCAAATTTACCTTCTTGGCAAAGTTGTTTGATATGCAAAAAGTGTTCAATTTTGAGAATATTCCATTTTTCTAGTTCTTCTTTTGTTGTTTATGCTTTGGGTGTTAGGTCTTTGGTCCATTTTGAGTGAGTATTTGTATAGGATATGAGATAGGGGTCCTCTTTAATGCTTTTGCTTATGGATATTCAGTTTTCCAAGCACCATTTGTTGAAAAGGCTGCTCTATCCCAGTGGAGTTGACTTGACTGCCTTATCAAAGATCAGTTAGCCATAGATGAGAGGGTCTAACTTTGCCACTGGTCAGTATGTCTAACTTTATGCCAGTACCACACTGTTTTTGACCACTGTAACATTGTAATATGCTTTAAAGTCAAGTAGTGTAAGACCGCCCACTTCATTTTTCTTTCTGAAGATATTTTTAGCTATTTGGGGCATGTTGCCATTCCAAATAAATTTGATTATGATTTTTTTATTTCATAAAGTAAGTTGTTTGAATTTTTTTATGCTGTATGGTGGGGGTCATATTTCATTCACTTTCCCAAGTGAGTATCCCATTATTGCAGCAGCATCTGTTGAATTTTTGTTTGTTTTCTTGTTTGTTTTTGGGAATTACGTGGGCCAGGAATCGAACCTGGGCCACCTGCATGACAGGAGAGAATTCTGAACAATGCTTGTACCCCCCAAGTTGTTGGAATTCTAATTGGTATTGCATTGAATCCACAAATCAATTTGGGTAAAACTGACTTCTCAATTATATTTAGTCTTCCAATCCATGAACACGATATGTCCTTCCATTTATTTAGGTCTTCCTTGATTTCTTTTTAACATTTTTGTTGTTTTCCATGTATAGGTCTTTCATGTCCTTGGTTAAATCTATTCCCGAATGTTAGATTCTAATGGTTGCTAGTATAACTGGAATTTTCTTCATGATTTCCTTCTCAGATCATACATTTCTGGTGTATAGAAACACAAATGATTTTTGTGGATTGATGTTATATATTGTCACTTTGCTGTACTCATTTATTAGATCTAGTAGCTTTACTGTAGATTTTTCAGGCTTTTCTACCTATAGGATCATATCATCTGTAAACAGTGAAAGTTTTACTTCTCCCTTTCCAATTTGGATGCTTTTAATTACTTATCCTTGCCTAATTCCCATAGGTACAACTTCCAGCAAAATAGTGAATAACAATGGAAATAATGAGCATCCTTGACTTGCTTCTGATCTTACAGGGAACGCTTTCAATCTTTTCCCATTGCATATAATGTTAGCTGTGTGTTTTTCATATATTCCCATTATCATGCTGAGGAAGTTCCCTTCTATTCCTATCCTTTGAAGTGTTTTCATCAAGAAAGCATGCTGTATTTTGTCAAATATCTTTTCTGTATCAATCAAGGTGATCATGTGATTTTTCCTCTTTAATTTATTGATATGATGAATTACATTAATTGATTTTACTGTCTTGAACCACCTTTGCATACCTGGGATAAAACCCATTTGGTCATGCTATATAATTCTCTTAATGTGCTGCTGGATTAGATTTGCAAGTATTTTGTTGAGGATTTTTGCATCTATATTTATTAAAGAGATTGGCCTATAATTTTCTTTTCTTGTAGTATCTTTGTCTTTGGTGTTAGAGTGATACTGAAATCATAGAATGAACTTGGTAGCTTTCCCTACTCTTCAGGTTTTTTTGAAGAGTTTGAGCAGGACTGGTACTAATTCTTTCTTCAATGTTTGGTACAATTCTCGTGTGAACACATCTGGTCTTGGACTTTTCTTTTGGGGGGGCTTCTTGATGACTGATTCAATCTCTCTACTTGTGATTGGTTTGTTGAGGTCTTGTATTTCTTCTTGAGTCAATGCTTTTTTTTATGATTTTCTAAGTTGTCCACTTCATCAAAGTTGTCTAGTTTGTTCACATATAGTAGTTTATATTATACTGTTATCTCCTTTATTTCTATGAGTTCAGTCGTTATGTCCCCATTTCCATTTCTGATTTTATTTATTTGCATAATCTTTTTATTTCATTGTCAGCCTGGCTAATTGTCCATCGATTTTTATTGTTTTTTTTTTCAAAGAATCAACTCCTTCTTTTATTTATTCTCTCTACTTTTTCATGTTTTCAATTTCATTTGTTTCTGCTCTAGTCTTTGCTATTTTTTTCCTTCTTTTGTTTTTGGGTTTGGTTGGCTGTTCTTTCTCTAGTTCCTCCAGGTAGGCAGTTAATTCCTTGGTTTTTGCTCTTTCTTCTTCATTAATATAGCCATTTAGGGCAACATATATCCCTCCCAGCAATCCCTTTGCTGCATCCCATAAGTTTTGATACGTTGTGTTCTTACTGCATTTGCCTGGAGATATTTACTGACTTCTCTTGTAATTTCTTATTGACACATTTGTTATTTAAGAATGCTTTGTTTAGTCTCTTCATATTTGTGAATTTAGCAGCATTCCATCAGTTTTTTACTTCCAAATTCAATTCCATTTGAGAAAGTGGTTCATATAATTTTAATCTTTTAAATTTATTGAGACCTGCTTTGTGTCCCAATATGTGGTCTATGCTGGAGAATGACCCATGAACACTCTAGATAAATGTGTATCCTGCTGTTGTTGGGTGCAATGATCTATAAATTTTAAGTCTAGTTCTTTTATTGTATTATTCAAGAACACTGTTTCCTTTTTGATCCTCTGTCTAGAAGTCCTATCCACTGATGTGAGTGATGTATTGCTGTCTCCAACTATTACTGTAGAAGTGTCTATTTCTCCTTTCAGCATTGTCAGTGTTTGCCTCATGTATTTTGTGTATAGATATGTACGATTATGTCTTCCTGTTGAATTTTCCCTTTTATTAATACATAGTGTCCTTCTTTATCTCTTTTAATTGCTTTATATTTGAAGTCTAATTTGTCTGGTATTAGTATAGCTATGCCTGCTCTTTTCTTCTTGTTGTTTGCATGAAATATATTTTCAAACTTTTCATTTCAACCTGTTTTTGCCCTTGGGTCTTAAGTGAGTGTCTTGTAGACCACATAATTTTTTTTAATCCGTTCTGCCAATCCATGTCTTTTGATTGGGGAGGTTAATCCGTTAACATTTAATGTTGTTACTGTAAGGGCAGTAATTTCTTCCACCATTTTGACTTTTGGATTCTGTCATATATTTTTAAAATTTCTCTCTCTCTTTTTACCGTATTAGTTACCATTACTGCCAATCTTCATTTCTATATTCTTCTCCAAACCTCTTTCTCCTGTCTTTTCCTATTGGCCTGTGGTTCTTCCTTTAGTATTTCTTGTACAACAGGTCTTTTGGTGTTGAATGGTCTAGTGTCTATCTGTAAATATTTTAAATTCTCTTGGTTGACAGTTTTTCTCTTTCTGTATCTGAAATATTTCATTCCACTACCTTCTCACCTCCACTGTTTCTGCTGAAAAAATCCACATTTCATCCTATCAAGCTTCCTTTGTATGTGTGGATTGCTTTTCTCTTGCTGCTTTCAGAATTATGTCTTTGTCTTTGACATTTGTTAATCTGATTAGTAAGTGTCTTGGAGTAGGTCTATTTGGATCTATTTTATTTGGAGTATTCTGCACTTCTTGGATCTGTAAATTTATGTCATTCATGAGATTAGGGAAATTTTAAGTGATTGTTTCTTCCATTATTCTTTCTTCTCCTTTTCCCTTCTCTTCTCCTTCTCATAGCATATATATTCGTGCACTTCACATTGTCATTGAATTTCTGGAGACCCTGCTCATATTTTTCATTCTTTTCCCTGTCTGTTCTTTTGTGGGTAGGATTTTGGATGTCCTGTTCTAGCTCACTAATCCTTTTTTCTGTCTATTCAAATTTGCTGTTGTATGTCTCCATTTTGTTCGTCATCTTTTCTATTGTGCCTTTTATTCCTATAAGTCTGCTATTTGTTTTTCATGCTTTTCTAGTTTGCTAGCTGCTGGAATGCAATATATCAGAAATGGAATGGCTTTTTTAAAAGGAAATTTAATAAGTTGCTAGTTTATAGTTCTAAGGCCATGGAAATGTCCAAATTAAAGGAAGTCTATAAAAGCGTTCAAATTAAAGCATCAAGAAGAAGTTATCTTCACGCAAAAAGGCTGATGAAGTTCAGGGTTTCTCTCTTAACTGGAAAGGAACATGGCAAACAACGGCACTGTCTGCTAGTTTTCTCTCCAGGCTTCTTGTTTTATGAAGCTCCTCCAGGAGTATTCTCCTTCTTCCTCTCCAAAGATCATGGGCTGGTGGACTCTGTGGTTTTCTCATCATTCTGGCGGCTCTCTCAGATCTCAAGCTTTTCACAAAATGCTTCTTCTTTTAAAGAACTCCAGTGAAATATTCAAGACCCACTTGGAATGGATGGAGTCACATTTCTATCTAATCAAGTTTAATACCCCCAATTGGGTGAGTCACATCTCCCTGGAGATAACCTAATAAGGTTTCCAGCCTATAGTACTGAATAGGAATTAGAAAAAATGGCTGCCTTTACAAAATGGAATTAAGATTGAAACATGGCTTTTCTAGTACAAAAATCTTCAAACCATCACATTCCACCCTCTGGACCCTAAAAAGAGACACTTTTTCCATATACAAAGCACATTCATTTCATAATAGTATCAGAGAACCTTAAACCATTTCAGTAACAATACAAATATGATACAGAGTTAAAACCAGTACAAAGTCAGTTACAAGCATGGTCTGTCCTAAGACAAAATTCTTCTCTGGCTCTGGACCTGTAAAAACTCAGAACAAGTTATTTGCAGACAACATACAAAGGAGGGACAGTCACGGGATGTAAATTCCCATTTCCATAGAGAGAAATTGGAGGGAACACAGGGATCACTGGACCCAAGCGTTTTTGAGAACCTGCAGGGAAAGTCCATTTGATTTCAAAGTTTGAGAGTCTTTTGTCTTTGGGGATTTAGAAAGCAGCATCCTTTTCAAGGGCCTATGCAGAGGCCTGCCACTCTCCAAATGCAACCTTGGGGGACACTGGGGAGACATTTTTCTCAGCTCCACCCTCTTCGAGCATTGGGGCCATACCTGGGCTCTCTTCCATCTCCAGGGCACACATTCAACCCCTCCATGTGGTGGCAACCAGGCTCTCCCCAACCCCTAAGGAATGTGCTCCACCCTCTCCAAGGCCTGAGGTGGCACCACTCTTCCACTGCAATGAGGTGGAAGGAACATCCTTTGCTTGCGGGGCAAACTCACCCTCTCCAAGTACTGGGGTGGGTCCACTCTCCTGACCTAAGGTTTCTTTTTTTTTTTGATGGGAGGTTCCCATTTTTTTTAATTTATGATATATAACCACATACAAGCACAAACATTCTTACTATGTGATCATTCCATCGTTATATAATCAATAACTCACAATATCATCACATAGTTGCATATTCATCATGTTCATTTCTTATAAAATTTGCATCAATTCAGAAAAAGAAATAAAAAGAAAACAGAAAAAAATTCATACATAGCATACCCCTTACCCTTCCCTTTAACTGATCACTAACATTTCAATCTGCTAAATTTATTTTAACATTTGTTCCCCCTATTATTTATTTATTTTAATCCATATGTTTTACTCATCTGTTGATAAGGTAGATAAAAGGAGCATCAGATACAAGGTTTTCACAATCACACAGTCACATTGCAAAACCTCTATAATCATACAATCATCTCCAAGAAACATGGCTATTGAATCTCAGCTCTACATTTTCAGGCTGTTCCCTCCAGCTGCTTCATTACACCTTAACTAAATAGGTGATATCTATTTAATGCATAAGAGTAATCTCCAGGATAACCTCTCAACTCTGTTTGGAATGGCCTGAGGATTCTTGACCTTAGACTTTAGTTTGCATAGTTCTGCCTCTGAGGTTATTTAACCTACACATTGTACCTTTTCTGAGCTCCCCAGTCCAGACTGACAGTGGCTTTATTTATACAGGTCCCACAACACTCTTGTTGGCTTTTTATGTAGCATGCAAGGATTGTACCCATCAGACAGCAGGGGTTTCCACAAATCCTTCCTTGATAACTCCATTTCCAATCATGGCTTTTTCTGAAATTGCTGACTCAGTCCACATTTGGTTAAATCCTCATGTGGGGCACCATTCTCTAGGGTCTCCAATCCTTGAAGCCCAGAATTTTCCAGAACCTCAACTTCTGGTTTCTTTATACCCAAAAGTTCAGTTCTCAGCTTATCTTTTTCCTGTCACATATAAGTATAAGCTGTGAGGAGAAACCAGGCTGCACATGCCCCATTTAATTTGGAAATCTCTTCTGCTCAATATCGAAGTTCATGGCTTTTAAAATCTGCCTTCCAGCTAAAGCCACTAGTCAATTTTGCCAAATTATCTGCCATTTTAAAACAAGAATTGCCTTCCTTCCAGTTTGCAATAACACGTGCCTCATTTCTGTCTAGAGTCTCATCAGAGGTATCTTTAGGTCCACATTTCTAATAACAGTCTCTTCAAGGCATTCTAGGCCTTCTCTATCAAACTGCTTATCATTCTTCCAGAGTAGTCCCCATATCCATTTAAAAAGTCATTCCAACATGTTTGGTATTTGCAAACCAAAGCAGCACCCACCCCTGGTACCAAAATCTGTTTTGGTTTGCTAGCTGCTGGAATGCAATATACCAGAAATGGAACAGCTTTTAAAAAGGGGAAATTAATAAGTTGCTAGTTTAAACTTACGGAAATGTCCAAATTAGAGCAAGCCTATAAAAATGTCCAATTTAAGACATCAACAAGAGGTTACCTTCACTTAAAAAGGCCAATGAAGTTCAGGGTTTCTCTCTCAACTGGTAAGGCACATGTTGAACATGGTGACAACTGCTAGTTTTCTCTCTAGGCTTCTTGTTTCATGAAGCTCCCCAGGGTTGTTCTCCTTCATCTCCAAAGATCATTAGCTGGTGGACTCTATGGTTCTCTCCTCATTCTGACAGTTCCCTCAGATCTCAAGCCTCTTCTAAAATGCTTCCTCTTTTCAAGGATTCCAGTAAATCAAGACCATCATGGAATAGGTGGAGTCATGTCTCCATCTAATCAAGTTTAATACCCACAGTTGGGTGAGTGATGTGTCTGTGGAAATTAACTAATCAGGTTTCCAACCTATAGTACAGAATAGGATTAGAAGAAAGCTGCCTTTACAAAATGGCATAAAGATTAAAACATGGATTTTCTAAGGTACATCTGAAATCTAGAATTTCAATTTCTACATTGAAATTTTCTAGGGTACAGTTGAAATCCTTCAAACTGGCACACATCTTTCAAGATCTATATGGACATCCTGTGTCTTTATATACCTCATCTCTTTTTCCACTTTTTCCTTTAACTCATTAAATTGATTTAGATGATGTGTTTGAACATCTTTAATTAGTTGTTTTTACTACTGTATGTTGAGGTGTTAATTTGTTGCTTTGGTTGGGCCATATTATATTTCTTTTTATGGATCATGATTTCCTGCTGGTCTCAAGGCATCTGACTTTCCTGCTTAGTTTATTCTTGAAGTTGTTTTATCTGTTATGCTTGGGCTTATTTTGTTGGTTGACTTTGTTCTCTATCTATTCATCTCTCTCACTAGCCAGCTGTCAAATTGGCTTTACCCTGGTGTCATGGTCAGGTTCGTGTGTCAACTTGGCCAAGTGGTGGTACCTGTTTGTCTGGTTGGGCAAGTGCTGGCCTGTCTATTGCAATGAGGACATTTCATAGAATTAAATCATGATCACATCAGCTGCATCCACAGTTGATTCCATTTGTAATCAGCAAGGGGAGTGTCTTCTGCAATGAGTGATGCTCAATCTAATCACTGGAAGCCTTTTAAGGAGGATTCAGAAGAGACAGGCTCTCTTCCTGTTTCAGCTGGTGAGCCTCTCCTATGGAGTTCACCCAGACCCTCCATCAGAATCATTGGCCTCACAGCCTGCCCTGCTAATTTTGGACTCTGCATTCCCATAGTCATGTAAGACACTTTAATGAATATTATATTTGTGAGTCTTCCCTGTCAATTCTGTTTCTCTAGAGAACCCTAACTAATACATCCTGGTACCAGGAGTGGTTCTTAGGAAACAGAATCTTAAAAATGGGTTTTTATGAATGGTTTTCTACTCTGGCTGGACTCAAAGGCACTAAGGACTCTGATTCCCATAATCAGAATGACACTCCCAATCTATGGAGTGAGTTGGCAAAAGAGATAGTCAAAATATCACCATTTGATTCTCCTAATACTTCGCTTGTATGAAGCCAAGCTCTGGGGGATAATGTTTTTTTAGACCTTTACAGAGTTTTGTGGAAATAAGAGGTAAAGAGGTGTTGGCTCTGACTACATTAAGGAATGAAAGGGATGGAGTTAAGGCTTCAAATGAGAAGCTTAAGCGCCATCTGACAGTTGTAAACATTTCTATGAGTATTGTGCTGGTTTGAAAGGAAGTGTGCCCCCTAAGAAAAGCCATGTTTTAATATAAATCCCATTTCATAAAGGTAGAATAATCCCTATTCAATACCGTATATTTGAAACTGTAATGAGATCATCTCCCTGGTTGATGTGATTTAGTCAAGAATGGTTGTTAAACTGGATTAGGGGATGACATGTCTCCACCCATTTGAGTAAGTCTTGATTAGTTTCTGAAGTCCTATAAAAGATGAAACATTTTAGAGAGAGACTCAGAGAGAGCAGCACCACGAACAGAGAGTCCACCAGCCAGTGACATTTGGAGATGAAGAAGGAAAACACCTCCCCAGGAGCTTCACGAAACAGGAAGCCAAGAGGGAAGACACTAGCAGATGATGCCCTGTTTGCCATGTGCCCTTCCAGATGAGAGAGGAACCCTGACCGTGTTCACTATGTGCCTTTCCAGATAAGAGAGAAACCCTGAACTTCATCGGCCTTCTTGAACCAAGGTATCTTTCCCTGGGTGCCTTTGATTGGACGTTTCTATAGACTTGTTTTAATTGGGACATTTTCTCGGCCATAGAACTGTAAACTTGCAACTCATTAAATTCTCCCTTTTAAAAACCAATCTGTTTCTGGTATATTGCATTCTGGCAGCTAGCAAACTAGAACAAGTATCCTGAAGGAAAATCTTATTTCCTGTAGCCGTAGTCTTGAGATCTCTGAAAATCAGACTCAGAATCTTATTGTTAGAGTAGCAAATTTACAATGTAGACTGAAATCTCAATGTTGCATGGTGTCTGCCATTAAAGTGAGGGCATTGATTGGAAAGGAGTGGGACCCTGAAAAATGGGATGGTGACATATGGATTGATAATGATGTCAGGGGTGAGGTTGAAACCCTAGATCATGCTGAGTCTTCTCTAGATAACATTGTAATAGTTTGCCCTGAGGACATAACTGCCCCACCTCCAGCCTGCCTTGAGGAGTTGGCCACCCAACCTCCTCCAGAAGGGATTAGCCCTAGAGTGATTAATCCTGTTTCACCAGATGAAACTGCAAATGAAGACCCTGAAGCAAATGGCTTGGAAGATATTTCTAATTCTTTTCATGACCCACCCCCCCCACCCCTCATTTCTTCCAGACCTATAACTAGACTAAAGTCCCAATAGGCCCCTAAAGGTGAGGTACAAAGTCTCACACATGAGGAGGTAATTATACTCCAAAAGAACTGTGTGAGTTTTCCAATTTATATACACAGAAATCAGGGGAATGTGTGTGGCAATGGATTTTAAGGGTCTGGGATAATGGTGGGAGGAATATAAGGCTGGATCAGGTTGAATTTATTGATATGGGCCCACTAAGCAGAGATTCAGCGTTCAATGTTATAGCTCAAGGGGTTAGAAAAGGTATTAACAGTTTGTTTGGATGGTTGGTTGAAACATGGATCAAAAGGTGGCCAACATTGCCTGAGGTTGAAATGCCAGAACTGTCCTGGTATGATGTAGATGAGGGAATCCAGAGACTTAGAGAGATTGGAATGTTACAGTGGATTTATCATGCAAAGCCTGCTCTTACACCCCAGGAATGTCCAGAGGATGCACCTTTTACCAGAAGACTGAGAAATAAATTCATGAGACTAGGATGATCATCCCTGAAGAGCTCTGTGGTTGCACTTCTCTGTAGGTCAGATATTACTGTAGGAACTGCTGTCACTGAGCTGGAATCCTTAAACACAATGGGGATGATGGGATCCCGAGTTGGCAGAAGCCAGGTGGCAGCCCTTAACCACCAGAGACAGGGTAGACATGGCTATCATAATAGACAGCAAACTCAAAGCAGGCATCAAAATTATATGACTCACAGAGATTTGTGGCATTGGCTAGTAAATCATGGGGTATCTAGAAATACAATAGAAGGGAAGCCTACTAAATTCTTGTTCAAGTTGTGTAAACAAAAGAGTTATAGGTCAAGTGAACAAAAGTCTAACTTCAATTACAAAAACACAGAGTCATAGTTCCTTAATCAATTTCCACACTTGAAACAGTTTACAGACCCAGAGCCCCTTGAATGAAGGGGTGGCCAGGTCCCTTTGGGGGAGAACCCTGTTACACTGCCACAAATTTATACTGTTAATCTTCTTCCAAGCCTTCCCCAAGGAGACTGACAGCCTTTTACTAGGATAACTGTGCATTGGGGAAAAGGAAATGATCAGATATTTTGGGGATCATTAGACACTGGTTCAGAAGTGACATTAATTCCAGGGGACCCAAAACGTCACTTTTACCAGTCAGAGTGGGGGCTTATGGAGGCCAGGTGATCAATGGAGTTTTAGCTCAAGTCCGTCTCACAGTGGGTCCAGTGGGCCCCTGGAACCATTCTGTAGTTATTTCCCCAGTTCCAGAATGTATAATTGGTATAGACATACTTAGAAATTAGTAGAATCCCCACATGGGCTCTCTAACTCATGTAGTGAGGGCTATTATGGTGGGAAAGGCCAAATGGAAGCCACTAGAACTGCCCCTTCTGAGAAAAATAGTAAATCAGAAGCAATACAGGATTCCTGGAGGGATTGCAGAGATTACTGCCACTCTTAAGGATTTGAAGGATGCAGGGGTGGTGATTCCCACCACATCCCCATTCAACTCTCCTATTTGGCCTGTGCAGAAAACAGATGGGTCTTTAAGGATGACAGTGGATTATGGTAAGCTCAACCAGGTGGTAACTCCAATTGCAGCTGCTGTTTCAGATGTGGTATCATTGCTTGAGCAAATCAATACATCCCCTGGTACCTGGTATGCAGCTATTGATCTGGCAAATGCTTTTTTCTCAATAGCTATTAGTATGGACTACCAGAAACAGTTTGCTCTCAGCTGGCAAGGTCAGCAATATACCTTCACTTAACTGCCTCAGGGGTATATCAACTCTCCAGCCCTATGTCATAATCTTGTCCACAGGGACCTTGATCATTTGTCCCTCCCATGATATATATTGATGACATCATGTTGATTGGACCTAGTGAGCAAGAAGTAGTAACTACTCTAGACTTACTGGTAAGGCATTTGCATGTCAGAGGATGGGAGATAAATCCAACAGAAATACAGGGGTCTTCCACCTCAGTGAAATTTCTAGGTGCCCAGTGGTGTGGGGCATATCAAGATATCCCTTCTAAGGTGAAGGAGAAGTTGCTGCATCTGGCCCCTCCTATGACCAAAAAAGAGGCACAATGCCTAGTTGGTCTCTTTGGATTTTGGCAACAACATATTCCTCATTTGGGTGTGCTGCTCTGGTAATTTATCCAGTGAGGAGAAAAGCTGCTAATTTTGAGTGGGGACCTAAACAAGAGGAGGCTCTGCAACAGGTCCAGGCTGCTGTACAAGCCACTTGGGCCATATGATCCAGCAGATTCAATGGTGCTGGAAGTGTCAGTGGCAAATAGAGATGCTGTCTGATGCCTTTGGCAGGCCCCTATAGGAGAATCACAATGCAGACCCTTAGGATTTTGGAGCAAAGCCTTACCATCTGCTGTAGATAACTACTCTCCTTTTGAGAAATAGCTTTTGGCCTGCTACTGGGCCTTAGTAGAGAATGAATGCTTAATCATGGGCCACCAAGTTACCATGAGACCTGAGTTGCCTATCATGAGCTGGGTGTTGTCTGACCCACCAAGCCATAAAGTTGGGTGTGCACAGCAGCACTCTATTATAAAATGGAAATGGCATATATGAGATAGGGCCAGAGCAGGTCCTGAAGCCACAAGTAAGTTACATGAAGAAGTGGCACAAATGCCTATGGCCTCCACTCCTGCCACATTACCTTCTCTTTCCCAGACCAGAGCTATGGCCTCTTGGGGAGTTCCTTACATTGAATTGACTGAGGTAGAGAAAACTCAGGCCTGGTGTACAGATGGTTCAGCACGATATGTAGGTACCACCTGGAAGTGGACAGCTGCAGCACTACAACCCCTTTCTGGTGTGTCCTTGAAGGACAGTGGTGAGGAGAAATCGTCCCAGTGGGAAGAACTTTGAGCAGTGCACCTGCTTGTTCATTTTGCTTGGAAGGAAAACTGGCCAGAGGTGTGTTTGTATACTGACTCATGGGCTGTTGCTGATGGTTTGGCTGGATGGTCAGGTACTTGGAAAGACCATAATTAGAAAATTGGTGACAAAGAGGTCTGGGGAAGAAGTATGTGGATAGACCTTTCTGAGTGGGCTAAAAACATGAACATATTTGTGTCCCACGTGAATGCGCACCAGAGGGTGACTTCAGCATAAGATGATTTTAATAATCAAGTGGATAAGATGACCCATTCTATGGATACCAGTCAGCCTCTATCCCCAGCAACTCTTGTCATTACTCAATGGGCTCATGAACAAAGTGTTCATGGTGGTAGGGATGGAGGTTATGCATGGGCTCAGCAACCTGGACTTCCACTCACTAAGGCTGACTTGGCTACAGCCACTGATGAATGCCCAATCTGCCAGCAGCAGAGACTCATATTCAACCCCCGATATGGTACCATTCCCAGAGGTGACCAGCCAGCTAGATGATGGCAGGTTGATTACATTGGACCATTCCCTTCATGGAAGGGGCAGCAATTTGTTCTAACTGGAATAGATATATACTCTGGATATGGGTTTGCTTTCCCTGCATGCAATGCTTCTGCCAAAACTACTATCCATGGGCTTACAGAATGCTTTATCCATCATCATGGTATTCCACATAGCATTGCTTCTGATCAAGGAACACACTTCACAGCAAATGAACTCCTGGAATGGGCACATGCTCATGGAATTCTTTGGTCTTACCAGGTTTTCCATTATCCACAAGCAGCTGGATGGATAGAACGGTGGAATGGCCTTTTAAAAACTCAATTACATTAATGTTCTTTTGTTAAGTTTTTTAATTAATAAAAAGTTTAAAAAAAAACTCAATTACAGTGCCAACTAGGTGGCAATACCTTGAAAGGCTGGGGTAATGTTCTCCAGGAAGCTGTATATACTCTGAATCAGCGTCTGCTGTATGATGCTGTTTCTCCCATAGCCAGAATCCATGGGTTCAGGAACCAAGGAGTGGAAATAGGAGTAGTACCACTCACTGTTACCGTTAGTGATCCACTAGGAAAATTTTTGCTTCCTGTCCCTGCAAACCTGAGCTCTGCTGGTCTACAGGTTTTAGTTCCAAAAGGGGGAGTGCTTCCACCAGGAGCAGCAACAATGATTCCATTGAGCTGGAATCTAAGACTGCCACCTGGTCACTTTGGGCTACTTATGCCACTGGATCAACAAGCCAAGAAGGGGATTACATTATTGTCTGGGGTGATTGACCCAGACAATCAGCGGGAATTAGGACTGCACCTACATAATGGAGGTAAAGAAGAGTTTTCTTGGAATATAGGAGATCCCCTAGGGCGTCTTTTAGTACTACCATGGCCCTGTGATTAAAATCCATTGAAAACTGCAACAACCTAATCCAGGCAGGACTACCAATGGCTTTGAAACTTCAGGAATGAAGGTTTGGGTCGCCCCACCTGGCAAAGAACCATGGCCAGCTGAAGTGCTTGCTGAGGGTAAAGGGAACATGGAATGGGTAGTGGAAGAAGGTAGTGAGAAATATGAACTATGACCGTGTAATCAGTTACAGAAATGAGTACTGCAAATGCTGTTTTGTTCAAGTTATACTATTTAAGTTGTAAGATATCAAGTTTAAGAATGAATATTACCCAAGGATTTACACCCTATTCTGGAGAGATTTAATGTGTTTCCAGTTATATGCAGGACAGTTGAGTATTGTTAGGTGAAAGAAAAAAAGTGTGTTTTACTGTTTTTTATTTAGAAATTAGGTACAGTTTAAGGTGGTATATACAGCTGCCAAGTTGAGAAAGGGTGGAGTGTCATGGTCAGGTTCATGTGTCAACTTGGCCAAAGGTGGTACCTGTTTGTCTGGTTGGGCAAGTGCTGGCCTGTCTGTTGTGATGAGGACATTTCATAGAATTAAATCATGATCATGCCAGGTGCATCCACAGCTGATTCCGTTTGTAATCAGCCAAGGGGAGTGTCTTCTGCAATAAGTAATGCTTAATCTGATCACTGGAAGCCTTTTAAGGAGGATTCAGAAGAGACAGGCTCTTCCTGCTTCGAGCCTCTCCTGTGGAGTTCATCCAGATCCTCCATTGGAATCATCAGCTTCACAGCCTGCCCTGCAGATTTTGGACTGTGCATTCCTGTGGTTACATGAGACACTTTTAAAAATTTTGTATTTGTGGGTATTCCCTATTGATTCTGTTTCTCTAGAGAACCCTAACCAGTACACCTACTGTCCCCCAAAACCAGAGGCCCATAGCAGTTTGCAAAAGAAATTGGAGGTAGGCACTGGGCACCAAAGCAACGCCTCTATTTGATGGTAAAACAAGCCTGCTAGGTCCCAGTGGTGATTTTTCAGCAGCCCTCAAGACCTGGATTTATTTTAGGACACTGCTTTAAATGTTGGGTTGTCTGTATTTCATAGACACAACAGGGGCATCTTCTCTTGCAGAGAATCTAGACCAGCTCCAATATGTTTGAAATATTTTCCCAAAGATTCTCTGAAGAAGCCCTTCTATTCCCTTACACTTTCTTGTCTGTGCAGCAGATGGTACTATAACTTAATCATTCTCAGATGCTGTATGCCTAGTAGCCCAGGCTACTGGCAAAATGGAACTGGGACCGTGGGCATCCTCTGCCCTCCTTTTGCTGGCCAGTACTGGGCTCTATTTGGGGCTGCATCTCCCACTTTATTTGTTGCAGAAGACTCCCATATCTAACCCAGTCTTCAGTATTCAGATGGCCCCCAAGTTAGGATAAATCTGCCTTCTTCTGCTTCCCTTAGGGATAGAGGAAGGGCTATTGGACCCAGGACTGGAAATACAGACTCTGTCCACATTTTCTCAGACTCTTTATCTCTCACTTGTAACGTCCTTCCCTGTTCCCTAGGTCTCCAATAGTGGAAGTTTGTCTCAACATGGTAAGAGAATTTATATCCTGTGTCCCTGATGGTAGGTATCCTGACTACTGATTCTGTGCCCAGTTCATACTGTGTATGAGAACACGTGAAGCAGAGAGGAGAGGATTGACGGCACCAGTATGTGAAAATCCTACCTGACAATATTCTCTTTTTTCAATTTGAGATTTGTAGGCTCCTTCTCTAGTCTGTATCTTCCTCCAGGGTTTTGAAAAATTCATAATTGTCCTTTTTTACTGTTGAATCTTTGGGGAGAGATTCTGTTTATGTTGTCATGTTGATGACATCACATCCATCTATTCACTCTCAACCTATTTGTATCTTTGCATCTAAAATGAGTCTCTTGTAAATACCATATGGTTGGATACTATTTTTAATCCATTCTAACAATCTGTGTCTTTTGAGTCAGTTTAATCCACTACCATTTAATGTTATTACTGTAAGAGCTGACCTTACTTCAACCATTTTCTCTCTTGCTTTTTATTTGTCAGATCTAGTATTTTTCTTTTTATTCTTTTAGTTATCCTTATCAAAAGTCATCATTTTGATCCAATCCTCCAAGCCTATCTCTCCTATCTTGTTTTTAGGGGACAGAAGTCCTTCCAGTATTTCTTTCAGGGAAGATCTCTTGTTGAGAAGTTCTCTCAGCATTTGTTTATCAGTTAAAATTTTAAATTCTCCATCACTTTAAAAGAACACCTTTGCTGGATAAAAATTATTGGCTGACAATTTTTCATTTAATGAATCTTAAATATATCATATCATTGCCTTCTCACTGCCATGGTGCCCAATGTGTAGTCAGCACTTAGTCTTATGTGGCTTCCCTTGTATGTGGTGAGTCTCTTTTCTCTTGCTGCTTTCAGGATTATCTCCTTCAGCATTTCAGAGTCTAATTAGTATGTTTCTTGGAGTGGATATAGTTAGATTTCTTCCATTTGGAGCATATTGGGCTGCTTTGATTTGTAAATTTATCTCTTTTATAAGGGTTGTGAGCTTTCCCCAAATATCTCCTCTAATAACCTTCCTAGCACTTTACTCATCTCTTCTCCTTCTGGGACACCTATGATTGTTGTCAATCATTTCCTTGAGATGACATTCAAATTTTTCCATTTTCTTCCACCATTTATTCATTTGTATGTTCAAATTCAGTTGCTCTCTTCTCCAGTTTGCTCATTCTCTCTCCTGTCTCTTCAAATCGCTTTTGTGGGTCTACAAGATATTTTTAATTTGATCTACAATATCTTTCATTTCCTTAAGATCTGCTTATCCCCCTTATCCTTTCAAATTATTATTTATGCTTCTTAAAGTGCTTCTTGATATCCTTTATATCTTTAATTATCTCATTAAAGTTATTTACAAGATTTGTTTGAACATCTTTGATTAGTTACTCCAAATTCTGCATCTCTTCCTACTTTCTAGTTTGATCACTTGGCTTGGTCATATCATCTTGCTTTTTTATGTGCCTTGTGATTTTTTGCTAGTTTCTTGGCATTTGGTCATCTTGATAAGATTATTTTTTAAACATTTTTATTGTATAGTGTAACATATATACAAAGCAAAGAAATAAAAAAGCAATAGTTTTCAAAGCACTCTTCAAAAAGTGGTTACAGGATAGATTCCAGAGTTTGTCATGGGCTACCATAAGATCATGATAAGATTAGTTTGAAAGTTGGTTTCCCTCACTTGTCTAAGATTTTGTTGTTGCTTGGATTAGTGTTAAAGGTCTCCTTGGCACTTGGTTTGTAGTTATTTCCAGCGAAACCAGGGCCAGGACCTCACACAAAAAGTGAAACACTTCCCAGAAGGCTATTCAAGACTGGGCAGAAAAGCAGGTCCCAAATTGTGCTTTCCTAGTGTTCTCAACAGAGGCTCTTTGGTCACTTATTCCCCAAAATCCCACCTATCTACAACTGAAGTAACCCACAGGGCAGAGACCAGACAAGGTGAAATATGGTCAAGGCCTCAGACCCTGGAGTGCATTGGAAGGCACTGGCTGTGGGAATGTGGATGGGCACTGTGCTCTGAGGCAGATACTCCACCTGTGGGTACAATGGATTTGGTGGTCCCCAGACTACTGTGTGGAAACACTCCAGACTTCAGGACTGAGAAGTTCAGCAGCCAGCAGCAAGCCCAGGAGTGTGCTGCTTTTCACCAGCCAGCAGAAATCATTGAGACTGCATGTATTAGTTAGGGTTCTCTAGAGAAATAGAATCAACAGGAAACACAAATATAAAATTTATAAATATGTCTCATGTAACTGTGGGAATGCAGCCTCCAAAATCCACAGGGCAGGCTGTGAAGCTGAGGATTCTGATGGAGGTCCTGGACAAACACCACAGGAGAGGCTCGCTGGCTGAAGCAGGAAGAGAGCCTGTCTCTTCTGAATCCTCCTTAAAAGGCTTCCTGTGATCAGATTAAGTATCACTCATTACAGAAGACACTCCCATTGGCTGATTACAAATGGAATCAGCTGTGGATGCAGCTGACGTGATCATGACCTAATCCTATGAAACATCCTCATCATAACAGACAGACCAGCACTTGTCCAACTAGACAAGCAGGTACCACCACTTGGCCAAGTTGATTGAACCTGGCCGTGACAGTCCACCCCTTGTCAACTTGGAAGCTATACATATCACCTTAAACCATACCTAATTTCTAAATCAAAAACAGTAAAACACACTTTTTTTTCTTTCACCTAACAATACTCAACTGTCCTGCATATAACTGGAAACACATTAAATCTCTCCAGAATAGGGTGCAAGTCCTTGGGTAATATTCATTCTTAAACTTGATATCTTACAACTTAAATAGTATAATATGAACAAAACAACATTGCAATCCTCTTTTCTGTAACTGATCACATGGTCGTAGTTCATATTTCTATCTTCTTCCACTACCCATTCCATGTTCCCTTTACCCTCAGCAAGCACTTCAGCTGGCCGTGGTTCTTTGCCTGGTGGGGTGACCCAAACCTTCATTCCTGAAGTTTCAAAGCCATTGGTAGTCCTGCCTGGATTGGGTTGTTGCAGTTTTCAATTGATTTTAATCACAGGGCATGGTAGTACTAAAAGATGCCCTGGGGGATCTCCTATATTCCAAGAAAACTCTTCTATACCTCCATTTTGTAGTAGCAGTTCTATTTCCCCCTGATAGTCAGGATCAATCACCCCAGAAAATAATGTAATCCCCTTCTTGGCTTGTTGATCCAGGTGCATGAGTAGCCCAAAGTGACCAGGTGGCAATCTTAGATTCTAGTTCAAAGAAATCATTGTTGTTTCTCTTTGTGGAAGCACTCCCCCTTTTGGAACTAAAACCTGTAGACCAGCAGAGCTCAGGGTTGCAGGGACAGGAAGCAAAAATTTTCCTAGTGGATCATAGGGGTAATAGTGAGTAGTGCCACTCCCATTTCCACCCCTTGGTTCCTGGACCCATGGATCCCAGCTATGGGAGAAACAACACCATACAGGAAACATAAATATAAAATTTATAAATGTGTCTCATGTAACTGTTGGAATGCAGAGTCCAAAATCCGCAGGCAGGCTGTGAAACCAATGATTCCAACGGAGGGTCTGGACAAACACCATAGGAGAGGATCACAGGCCAAAGCAGGAAGAGAGCTTGTCTCTTCTGAATCCTTAAAAGGCTTCCAGTGATCAGATTAAGCATCACTCATTGTAGAAGACACTCTCCTTGGCTGATTACAAATGGAATCAGTTGTGGATACAGCTGACATGATTATGATTTAATTCTATGAAATGTCCTCATCACAACAGACAGGCCAGCACCTGGCCAAGTTGACACATGAATGTGACCAAGACGCTGCAGGACCCAAATTCTCCATCACTGGCCAATCATCAGCTCAACACTGCTCAGTGTACTCCTCTCCAAGGGGAGGGTTTTCCAGTCTCCTCCAAATCCAGGTGCCTGCCACAGCTAACCAAAGTGATTGGGGGTGGACACTGGGCACCATAGCAGCGTCTTTGTACATGAATATTATGTATCTGCTGGCTGTCCTGTTCCCGCACAGTAGTACTAGACTGTGAGACTGATAGAGTTAACTCCATTAGTCAGCAGCTGAAGTAGGAGTGTGTCACTTTTTGGCCACCTGATCTGTCCCATACACAGCAACGGGTCTCAGAGGTGGTTGCAATTGAGTATACTCACTCCAATTTCTCAGTTATAGTTTCTCCCCTTTTTCATCTAACTGTACCTTATATATTTGCAGAGGTTCTTCTCTGGGCACCCAAACCCTAGAACCACTGCTTCAGACAGTTTCTGTCTGTTCTCTAGTTGTTTTATAGTAGAGGAATGAGTTCTGCCTGTATTTATTCTCTCACCTTCCAGCAGGTGCCCAGGGGTATAATTTTGACATTACCTTGATGACTTCTTCCTCCAAGAATATTTCTTTGACACGTTAAGTTCAACTCCTTCTTTTGGGGTATGGAAGAAAAAAATATCTTGTTTAAAAAATTGACAAGCCCATTTATATTGCTACTTAGCAGTTTTACCCTTTGAATGATATCCTCTCCAACAAATGTTGCTAGAATCTGTGAAAATTAAAATCAAGTGTAGGACCCCTCCGATGTTGCAGCGGATCGGGGCTTTCCCACGCTGTGGGTCCCGCCCACTGCTGCACCTGATTCTGCCGCCGGCACTCGGAGTGGATGAGACGCGACATTTCAGGTACCTGGTAGCTTCCACCGGCTCAGCACCATGAGGGACCCGCCTTGGCTCTTCGTCATAGTTACCCCGTACAGTTGCACGACTGAGTGACCAAGCTCCCTTCTGTGTTCTCCGTTGGTCTGGTAGGGTCCGGGAGAGTCCGGGCACTGCCCAGAAGGCCACCCGCCAGACACACAAACCTGGCCCAACACCACACAGAGAGCGAGTGGCATAATGAGGCACTTCTGCCACGGCCAGATGGTGAGGGATTTGGGTCGCGGCTCCAAGCAGCTGGTCAGCCCTACTGATGTATCCACTGACATTTATTATGGTTGGGCCAGAGTTGGAAGTGGAGATAGGATGGAACCCACACTACAAGAATATGAAAAAGGTAGTTCAATGGTAGAATGCTTGCCTTCCATGCGGAAGACCCAGTTGGATTCCCCAACTATGCACCAACCCCACCCCACCCCCTAAAAAAAGAATACGAAAAAGTCCATGGAAACTCACACCATACCTACTTTCAAAGAGGACTTCTATGGGGAAATGCTCAATGTGGCCATCATTGGCAACCTCAGACCAGAAAAAACTTTGATTCTTTAGAATCACCTATTTCATCAATTTAAGATGATACAGAAGAAGCTAAGAAATGACTAGAATTACCAGAGCATTTGAAACTAAGACAACTTCTTCCAGGTTCCTAATAGCAAAATAATGAGTGGCCACTGCTGAGAAAACACCTTATTCATTCATTCACTGTTTTCTTGTATTTCACTGTTCATAACTGCACAGTCTCATGTTGGTGATATTTAAAAGACCAATCATTTTCCTGTAGCTATGAATTAGTTTAAACAGTACAATGTAATTACTATATTTATGCTTCAGCTGTTAAATTAAACCCGTTATGTGTCAGTAACTAAAAAGATTTCATTTAAAAATCAAGATTGCTTTTATGTAATATGTTGATTAAAAACTCTTTCAAAGCTTTCTAAAATGTACCACTTAGAAATATCTTAAGCTTCTTATAATGGAAATAAAACATATAATGGGTAAAAAACATATCACTAGTTTGAGATGAGACATGATTCTTTAAATACCAGTATGTTGTAGATACTTGTATAGCATGTGCTGCTAAACAGAGAGGCTTGTAGAAGCAAATGCATTAAACAGAGGTTTGGTAGACTATTATAAACCTAAGAGGGAAAATCCAGACTTTGTATTTATTATAATTGTGCATTGGTATTTTTACATTAATATAGTTATTATAGAGATGAAGACTTATGAAATTTCATTTCAGTCATTTCCTTTATGTGGTGAAATCATTGTGCTTTCTGTTCCATTTTTACATAAACCTGCCTCAATTCTAAATGGTCTTGACTTCCTCCTTCCACTATTTTTTAAAATTTTAACTCAAAGAAAAATCTGTAGTTTTCAAATCTGTAGTTCTCATTTTTGTGTTGGAAAACATTTTTCTCTTTCTTAAGAGGAGATATTCTTGTTCTTCTGCATTTTTTATGGGTTCTTTTTTCCTTTAAACAATTGTCAATGTGGAGTTTTTCATTTTGTTTTTTCCATTTTGATTAGCTTACAGCTGTACACTTACAGGAGATTGAATCTACCTTTACCATTCCATCTTTTCATTGTATGAACAGTGATGGCCATGCATATCTGCATTGTACTTTTAGGAAAAAACCTTTTGTAAGTTTCTTCAAGATTTAGTTGAAACATACAGCTGTTCATTTATATAACTAGTTTCTTAAAGAATGCAAAATTCTTGGGACTCCTCTCCCTTGAAAATATTTTAGAACAGATCAACTATGAAAGAGCTTGAAAGTTATTTATTTTTCATGTAATTACAAGCTTGAAAAGCCTAAACTCTGTAGTTGTATATGCTCAGTGCCAGACTAAAGAGTGCCATGTAGGTTGGAGGAAAAGCATAAATAATAAAGTTCTAGTTAAATCTTTATCTCATATATTTTCCTTCCCACTAACTATGTGATTTTTGGCTGTTTTGAACTTTTTGTTTATGAAAGCAGAAATTTGAAATTGATATTTGGGAAATTAAGGTTACAGATTGCTTTGAGCCTCTGAAATACTACTTACTATATTGCATCATTTTTTACTTTAGCACTGGATTTGCTGGAAAGGAGTAGTAGTATGTAAAAGGTAATTTTAAAGATGAAAACAACTCATTATAAATCAGTTTCCCTAATCTGCATAATTTATTAGAAAGAAGTATATAGAAAAACATCTAAAATCACATTGGATTATTGGGAAATGGATAAATTTAGTTGGTTGTATTTTACTTTATGGTGTATGACTTTGTGGCAAACAGCAATATGTAGCATTTTTCATTTTTATTTGTTTATAAAAATATTTAGAACATTTAATTTAATGTTAGAAATAAGATACTTGAACAAACGATGCCTCAGCTATTTTATGAAGCAGAGTTAAGTAAACATGCAAAGTGTAAAGACAGATTTCTGTTTATTTTTACTAGTTTGCTGATAATTATGTTCTCATTTAAGTATATGAAAAGTTCTTTGATATTTTATTGTTGCCTTGTGTTTTTTAACTAGCCATTACTTTTAGAAATCTGATAATGTTAACAGTTTCTAAAGTTTTTTATGAAGTTTATATTATATATTTTTAAAAATTACGGTAGTACCATTTCAATTAGTTTGAATGTTTCAAGGCAATGAAATAAATCTTGTCTAAGAGGAAAAAAATCAACAGGCACTCCTGATAGGATCCTCAGAAACTCCTTCACTCTGGAGGCTATAGCAACCTCCTCTCATCCTTCATGGACACACTTTACGGCCATAAGTTGCCCTTGGGCTTCTGATATAATAAAATGTCCTCTTCAGCCTCACCTATTCAGCATTAAAATGGAAATTACTGGCCACACAGGGGCATCACCCAAAGACCCTCTGTACTTAGATGCCTATTATGTCATGTGTTATATAAGCAGCACCCCACAAATTTGGCCTACCTACTGGGGCCTCCTTGATACAAGATGGGACAAAATTTAGACCCTCTTATATATCTTACATGTGGGAGAGAGTGGAAATTCTGTCCTCACTCCCTCGCCAGATTGAAGAAGTCAGCCCTCCTACACATACCTTGGCTGCATAAAGAACACCTTGAGATAAGCTGAGTGAAGAACTATGAGGTTTATGGATAGTTGATTGACATATTCTTCACCATAAACTTGATGGAACTTGGTTGAAAGTTATTCCCTTTGACCCCATAACCAAGATATCCATGATAAGGAGTGGGATCCAAGTTTAGTACAATTGATCAAATTTCATGCACTTCTTTTATCATTGGATCTCTTGATCAAGAGTTGGCCCCTGTGTTAATTTGCAAGCTGCTGGAATGTGATATAACAGAACTGGAACGGCTTTTACAAAATGGGAATTTAATAAGTTACAAGTTTACAGTTCTAAGGAAGTGAAAATGCCCAAATTAAGGTAACCTCTTGTTGGAAGGTCCATGGATTAGGAGCATTTTTATCAGTTGGGTAGTCACATGGCTTGCATCTACCTGTCCAGGTTTAGGCTTCGTTAGCATCTCATGGTGACATCTGCTGAGCTCCAAGCATCTCTAAACATCTGTATCTCTGTTCTCCACATATCCACATCTATGTGAGCTAGGCTATGAAGTTCCTATTGGCTCTGAGGCTTCTGTCATTTTTCTAGGCTCTGTTGTTTCTGGCTCCAAAATGTTTCTCCTTTTAAAGGATTCTAGTAAACCAATCAAGACCCACCTGGAATGGGTGAAGTCACATCTCCATCTAGTCAAAAGTTAATCCCCACAATTGTGTGTGTCACATCTTCATGGAGAAAATCTAATCAAAAGATTCCAACCTACATTATTGAGTTATTGAAATGGCTGCTTCCACAAGATGGAATCAGGATTAAAACATGAATTTTCTGGGGTACATAATATCTTCAAACTGACACAGTCTCAATAGTTCATTTTTAAATAAACTCTTGGGGCTGTTTCCTAAAAGTTTTATTTATAAATTTCTGGAGCTGTTGCCTAAAACATTTAGAGTATAGGACTCTGGAGATATTTTGAGTCATAGATAACCAAATAGAAAATCAAAGTTGCAGATGTCTTTATTAACCTAGGGCCACAATGAAGGTTCTAACCAGGAAATTACTTATGCACTTCAGAATTCCAGACATTATGTTTAGTGATCAAGGCACTCACTTTACTTCTTAGATTACACAGTGCTGAACTCTTAGAGAAGACATTCAATGGAACTTTCCACAGCCCTATGTATCTCAGGCAGCTCATTTAGTGAGAGGCATATAACTCCTCAAAAAATGTCATATTTAACTTGAGAATTGACAATGGACTCAAGCTGGGTTTCACCATTGCCACAGACATTGATTAGTCTAAATTCATGTCTGCAAAGGACCTGCATTCCCTCCAATACTATAATTGCCTCAGTTGCTTTTAGAACATAAAGAGGACACCTCTAAAGTTCATAACTTTGATGAATACCTAGCCATAGATGCCTCATAATCCTGTTCAAGTGCCTAATTTTTTTACTAGGGAGATGCTTCTCTTACTCCCCCAAATCTCAATCATCATGATAGTTTAAATTCATGTCAGTGGTGGCCTAAGGCCTGAACTAATATTTCACAGGTATGTGCTACCTTGTCTTCTAGTAAAATACAAAGAATCACAAATGACCTACAAGAAGTACCAAACCCACTCTGCTTCCACAGACAATATGACCCAAAAAACATTCCCTATAATTATGGGGAGCAGACACAGTGCTTATTTATCCCTGAGTAATGGTCTTCAGTTTCCTTCCATCCCATGGAATTGTGGAACAGACCAATTACAGCCTCCTGAAGGAGCAGCCTCTACAACACCAGCATCTACAACACCAGCATCCCTCCAAGTTTTCTTGTTGTTTTAAAAAATATATTATTCATTAATTAGAGAAGTTAAAGCATTTACATAAAGGTCATGTAAATAATACAGCATTCTCATATTCACTCCTATTGTTGATACTTTGCATTAGTGTGGTGCTTTTGTACACTTGATGAAAGGAATATTAAAATAGTATCAAAGTTAATAGTTTACATTAGATGCATTTTCCCATTTACCATGCTATTATTAAAACCTTTGTATTAGTGTCATACTTTTGTTATAATTAATGAAATAATATTATTATACTTGCATTGTAACTCTAGTTGACTGTGTTATAGAGTTCATGTTTTATCTTCTAACCTTCCTTCTAGTAACATTCATGACCCAAAACTTCCCCTTCCAGCCACATTCACATACAAAACGCAGTGCAGTTATATTGCACTCACAAAAATGTGCTACCATCACCACCACCCATTTCCAAACCTTTACAATCAAACTAAATAGAAATTTTGTACAAATAAACATTAGATCCAAATTCCCTAACCCAATCTATACCCTGGTAACCTATATTCTAACTCTGTGAGAGTGTTTATTAATTAGTTCATTATTAGATCATACAACATTTGTCATTTTCTGTCAGGCTTATCCACTCAGCATAATGTCTTCAAGGTTCATTCCTGTTGTCATATGCATCAGGACCTCATTATCCTTTTTACACCTGGATAATATTCCATCTTATGTTTATCCATGAACATTTCCATTTTGTTTATCCATTCATTAGCTGATGGACATTTAGGTTGCTTCTATCATTTGAAAATTGTGAATAATGTCACATGAACATAGGTGCACAGATATCTGTTTGAGTCCCTGCATTCAATTCTTCTGAGTATATACCCAGTGTCAGGTTCTAGCTTAAGGTTTGGTCACTCTGGTCTAGTAGCAAATTGAAAGAAAGCACGAGAAACCACTGGTAGAGTGGTCATCATTTCCCTCCATTCTGCCCTGGTGCCTACAGAGCAGTAGTCTCTTATATGCTAAATTATACAAAAGAGGCACTTTACCAACAGGTGATGTCATTCATGGGATATATGATTGGGTACATGTACAATCATTGTTACATTGTTACAATCATTGTACATCATTGGTTACATAAGTTATGCTGTACCATGCTTCCCTGCAGCTTCAGTCCCAGATGCAATTTTGAGGGCCATCTTAGCAGACTGTTTATAATAAGCAATTTCTTGGGCCCCACACTCTACTCCTACCCCTAGATTGAAATGACCTTCAATCTAGGGGGTGCTGTGGTAGTTAGGTACAGGTGTCAACTTGGCTAGGTGAAGGTGCCCAGTTCTATTGCTGTGGATATGAGTCAATGGCATGTGAAGCTCATCTGTCACTAATTATATCTGCAATTGGCTAGGAGGCCTGCCTGCTGCAATGAACGATGTTTGATTTAATTGACTGAATGCTTAAATGAGAGAACTCAATGTAGCATGGCCCAAGCAGCTCAGCATACCTCATCTCAGCACTTGCAGCTCAACCCAGGCCTTTGAAGATGCAGAAAGGAATCACCCTGGGGAAAGTTGGAACCTGGAGACCTGGACAGAAGGCCAGCAGAGATCGCCCTGTGCCTTCCCATATAAGAACCTCAGTTGAAAGTTAGTAGACTTTCCTCTGAAATTTTTTAACTAAATAAATCCCCTTTTATTAAAAGCCAATCCATCTTTGGTGTATTGCATTCTGGCAGCTTTGGTAGACTAGAACAGATGCCTTATCCAACAGGGCTGCTCCTTGGGTGCATAGGCCACAATAGCAATAAAGTGAGCACAAAATACTACTAGAAATCCAGACAAGCATGCTAAGGTTACTATTATCCCAATGCCAAATCCCTGTCATGGAGTTCCACTAGGATATAAAGGATCCTGTGAGAGGGAGTGAAAATGGCTTGTGCTTCCTCATCCATTTCCTGCAAGGCAACTTCAACAGAATCCTGATTGTCAGGAACATACACACAACAATCTACAAGTAACACTGTGCAAGTTACACAGCTGTCAAGAAATCTATAGCCATTCTGCTTTGCAAAACAACCCTTCTTATTTGGGTAGTTTCACCCATCATTAAAGTTTAAAGCCTCTTTTGTTTGATTAAGAGCACAGGCAGTGTGCTCAACTAAAGCTTTAATTTTCAATTCTACTTTAATTGTTCAAGCTCCAGGAAGATATATACCCAGAGGATAAAACCACCAGGCAGCTTGTTTTTCATGGTGCCACCAGTGATATACCATATCCTAGTTATGGGGTGTTTCTGGGAGGGAGGTGAGAATTTGCCCTTTTACATAGGGTCATCCCCACATGCACTGCCCTGTCCAATCAACAGGTAAGTGGGACCACCCATATCATCCACAAACCCATATATACACCTTAGGTAGCTGATCAGTTGGCTTGGTCCCTACATATAGGTGTCCATTCCACCACCTTTTTGGAACTTTAGCTATTATGGTCTTATTATAAGAATACTTGGGAGTCCACCCTGCCACCCACTGGGGGGCTCCCCAATGTTGTTCAATGCACCATGGTGCTTTTCTCTTAAATCCACATGTTCAGCCATAAGCCATCCCCAACCATTTTGGATGGCATATCCAAAAAGGTGATGGTGGTGGTGTGGAATTGTCCATGTCCTGGATAAACAAAGTATCAACTGCTCACCATATTTCTTCCCAAGCCAGAGAACTATGATTAACTCATTCTAGCCATGTCCAGTTTTTTTTTCAGTGGCTAGTGCTATCTGCCATGGGAACCCTTCAGCTACATCTGCTAGGAGCTCAGTACATACCCAGCAATGAGAAACATTTGTGGACATTTGCATAGGTGTGTGCCCATTCCACCAGGCTGTTAGCTACAATCAGTCTGGTTGGAGAGATAATAAAGCTTCAAAAATCATTAGAGAGACAAATTTCATTTTTCACATAAAATACAGGCCACCTGCTCATCCTGCAAAAGAATAGTGGCAGCCAGGGGTCTCTGCTTCAGGTGGTCCCCTTGGGCTATGCTAGCACAATCAGGATGCAAGACATAGGTTCCTTGAAGCAAAGAGCTTTCCTCATCATTATGAAGGGACACATGCACAAGAGCTGGCCACCCTTTAACATAAGTTTGCACCTGCAAAACTGGTTATCTTATCACCCCAAGGCAAAAGACATACTACTCAGGAAGGGGCTTCTGTTAGTATTTTCCACAGCCAGGTCCATTCATCCATTTTTCCTGGTTGCAAAACATGGGGAGCTGGTAATAGTAACCCTCTTCCCCACACATGGAGTACTTTTAATATTTTTCCTTTCACTTGTATGTGCAAAGGCAAAGCTCATCCTCTTTATTACCAAGCCTAAAGGGGTGTAGCCAAGGCTGCTTGTTGAATAAGTGAACAGCAGTAGCCAATTGGGGTAGCCCACCCCTTCAATATCAGCTCCTCCAGGGCTAAATACCAGAGCTTTTCTGTCAGGAAATTGTACTTTTAATTATTCTGCAGTTTGTGGTCTATATACAGGACATGCTGTGTCTATTGTATATCTAGACCTTTGGTCCAATCGTGGCCACACCTTTGGCCAGACCTGTGGCCCAATCCTGGATCACAAACCCATTGCCATCCAATGAGGGCAATGAGGTTGCCTCGACTCCTTGCCATTTTTGCTGGTCTTCTATTACAGGCTTGTACTGAACTCACTTGCTGGCAGGACAGCATAGACAAAAGCTACTTGCTGCTCAAAGGGGGTGTGTCATGGTCAGGTTCATGTGTCAACTTGGCCAGGTGGTGGTACATTTGGTTGGGTAAGTGCTGGCCTGTCTGTTGCTATGAGGACATTTCATGGAATTAAATCATGATCATGTTGGTTGCATCCACAACTGATTCCATTTCTAATCAGCCAAGGGGAGTGTCTTCTGAAATGAGTGATGTTTAATCAAATCAATGGAAGGCTTTTCAGAAGGACTCAGAAGAGACAGCTGCTCTTCTCTTCCTACTTCAGCTGGCAAGCCTCTCCTGTGGAGTTCATCCAGACCCTCCATCAGAGTCATCAGCTTCACAGCCTGCCCTATGAATTTTGGACTCTACATTCCCATGGTTATGTGAGGCACTTTTATAAATTTTATATTTATGGATATTTCCTGTTTATTCTGTTTCTTTAGAGAACCCTAACTAATACAGGGAGTATCTCATCTCTGCTCTCTTTCGTAACTTCCCTTTCATAACTGGGACTGAAATCCTATGGGGACCTTGCATTTACCCTAATACTACTGAAGTCCCCAACCAAAGCCTACCTTATAGGCTGTCATAGCCAGGTGGAAAGGAACCACCTTATCCACAACCTGTACCACCTGGGCCTGCAGTACTGCCTTTTTTGCCACAAAAAAAGCATGTTCCTCCAGTCCCAGGGGGTACCTTTCTTAATTAAGGCATACAAAAGATGCAAGACCCAAGCCAAATTGGGGGCAAACACTCTCCAGTACCCCAAAAGTCTTATAAAAGCTTATGGCTGCTTTACCATGGTTGGTTTCAAATGTGCTTGGACCTTAGCTATTATAGCTTCTGGAATTATCTTGGTCTTACCTGATCAGACAACTCCTAAGAATTTTATTTTGGTCTTATTCAACCAGACAATTCCTAAGAATTTGACAGATAATCTTGGCCTCCTTGATTGCCTATTCCCAGGTATCTAGTGTGCAGCACAGGCTGTCTGTGGCTTCTTTTAGATCTGTACGAGAATCAGAGCTTAGCATAATATCACATACATAATGATATAAAGACACTGTATCCTTATATGGTCAAGTGGTAAGTTCTGAGCCACTAACTCATGGCACACAGTAGGACTATATATATAGCTCTATAAAGTCCATTGCCACTCTTTCCATGTGTGCTGGTTTGAAAGGGTGTGTGTACCCTAGAAAAGCCATGTTTTAACCCTAATCCCATTTTATAAATCCAGCTGTTTCTTCTAATCCCTATTCAGTACTGTATGTTTGAATCTGTAATTAGATCATCTCCCTGGAGATGTGACTCAGTCAAGAGTGGTTCTTAAACTGGATTAGGTGATGTGCCTCTACCCATTCGGGTTGGTCTTGATTAGTTTACTGGAATCCTATACAAGAGGAAACACTTTGGAGAAAACTGGAGATTCTGAGAGAACAGAGAATGACATAGCCACAAGAAGCAGAGAGCCCACCAGCCAGTGACCTTTGTTGATGAAGAAGGAAAATGGCTCCCAGGGAGGTTCATGAAGTAGGAAGCCAGAAGAGAAAGCTAGCAGATGATGCCATGTACACCACATGCCTTTCCAGATGAGAGAGGAACCCTGACCGGGTTCACTGTGTGCCTTTCCACTTGGGAGAGAAACCCTGAACTTCATCAGCCCACTGGAATCAAGGTATCTTTCCCTGAATGCCTTAGACTGGACATTTCTATAGACTTATTTTAATTGGGACATTTTCCCAGCCGTAGAACTGTAAACTAGCAACTTATTAAATCCCCCCTTTTAAAAGCCATTCTGTTTCTGGTATATTGCATTCTGACAGCTAGCAAACTAGAACACATGTGAATGCAAACTGGTCCTGGCTTTCTGGAGCCAAGCCAATGGGGAAAAATGCAATTGCCTAGTCCACCACATAGTGGCACAGTCCCAAGAGTTAGTTGATCCATTTTATCAAGTCATCAATGACATTGCAGCATTCATGGGAGGAGTGACTTTACTGAGCTCACCGTAATCAACAGTCATTTTCCATGGGTTGTCCAGGTTTTGGACCAACCAAATTGTGGAGCTGAAAGGATTATGGGCTGTTCTCACGATCCTAGCCTTTTCCAATTGTAAGATTGTTTGCCCAATTTCCTGTCTTCCCAGCAACTGCTATTGCCTCTCCTTAACAATTCTTTGGGGGCTTAGGCAGGTGCACTGGGGAATGGTGAGGATGATGTCTAAGCACAGGTTTTACTATTCACACTTGGAACCGAAATTTTCTTGGGTGTTCCCTAAAAGTCATCCCTTGCAAAATATCCATGCCTAATTTCAGGAATAGCAGAAATACGTACTGTGAAGGCTAGGAGTGGCGAGTAATCTATGCTAGGCACTACTGTGGCTTGTCTCACTTGAGCTGTGCAGCCTCCATATCCATCAATGTGAGTCAGAGGGCTGTCAAACCAGTCTGGGTTTCTATAAAATGTGCATTCTCCCCCCATATCCACTAGGGCCAAAATATGCTGTACCTTGCAGGAAGACTAGTATTTTGAAAGTTCTACATGTGGTCTTTTGTACCCTGGCTTCTCTGCCTACCATGCCCTGCAGCCAGCATGTCAGTCAATCAAGTCACGTCATCCCAGCTATGTGGGCAATAAACATCATGTAAGCACAAGAGGCAGAACTCAGCCTGCTATCTCCCCTTTAGCTTAGTAAATTGCTGCCTCTGGGGCAATCCTTTTTACAAATACAGTAAAATTTCATTGGGCTGTTGATCAGTTGTCTCTGGATTCATGCTAGCGGCTATTAAATTACCTATATTTGCAGCCGTAAAATCTTGGTGGGGCCACCAGCTCTACCAGCCTCTTTCAGCTCACAGGACAGCTTTTATTCAGATGGCAGCTCCACCCCTTGCTTTACTGGGCATATTCCCTCCTCTCATTCATGCAATTTCACATTTCATAACTATGCCATTTCATTTTCTGAGAGTTCAAGGCTGTCAGCTTCATCATTTCACAGGCACAATGGACTGTTTCCACAGACTTCTGCCTTATGTGTTTGATGAGAACTCAGAGCTCTTCCAGTGTGTAGGCCATATATATCATCTATCGGTGGACTTATGGAGGAGTGCCCACTTGTACACTCCCTGGAGCCAAAGTCTAGTCATGCTCAGCCTGCTGCTTCACCATGGGATGGGCATGGAACAAGGGAGGGGTACTTGCCTGGAATGGTGCTGACTCACTCCTTACTCCCTCTGTTTCAGGTGGCCCCAACAGTGCTGCTTCCTTTCCCAGGGCTTGGATCTGGGAGTCCTGTTCTTGCTTCCACTGCAGTATTTGGACCTGTGCTCAAGCTGCTGAAACTTCTTTATGCTGCTCAAGTAAAATAGTTAAAAACAAAAAACAAAAAACCCAAGACACTTTCCCTGCTGTCCATGCTGGGAAACTTGGATGCTAGTTTTAAAGTCCTTTATAGCCTTGGCACTTCCCTGTGGGGTGGAATTCACAAGCCTCCAGAAGGGACCACTGCAGTAATTAGCCACAAGCCACAACTTGTGGAGGGCTACATCCCATCCCACCCTGGAGGAAGCCACTCACCATAATCTTGTGTGAGGAATCCTGCTGACTACACTGATTGTCAGGTTCTGGCTTAAAATTCTGTCACTCTGGTCCTGTAGTATATTGAAAGAAAGCACAGGGAGCTGCTGGTAGAGTGGTCATCTTTAATCATTCCCTTCCATTCTGCCCTGATGCTTACAAGAGCTGTAGCCCTTTATATGCTAAATTATACAAAAGTGGCACTTTACCAATAGATGACATCATTCATGGGATATATGGGTGGGATATATGTTACATCATATATCATGGGATATATGATGTAATATGTATATATGATGTAACATGTATGTTACATCGTTGGCTATGAAAGGTATGCTTTATCATGCTTCTCCAGAATTTGAGACCCACATACACTTACAGCAGTCATCTTAGCAGGCTGTTTATAATAAGCAATTTCTCTGGACCCACATCTAGTGGCAATACTTCAGAGTAATATGGTAATTCTATGTTTAGCTTCCAAAGGAACAGCCAAACTGTCCTCCATGGTGGCTGCATCATCTTACATTTTCACTTGCAATGAATGAATGTTATTATTTCTCCACATTCTCTCCAATACCTGTAATCTTGTTTTTTTTTAATAGCAGCCATTCTGGTGGGTGTGAAATGTTATCTCATTGTGTTTTTTATTTTCTTTGCCTTAATAGCTAGTGATGTTGAGAATCTTTTCATGTGATTTTTAACCATTTGTGTATTCTCTTTGGAGAAATGTCTATTCAAGTCTTTTGCTTGCTTTTTTATTTTGTCTTTTTATTGTTGAGTTACAAGATTTCTTTGTATATTCTGGATATTAAACCATTATCAGAAAAGTGGTTTCTAAATTTCTTCTTCAGTTGAGTAGGTTATCTTTTCACTTTCATGGCAAAAATGTTTTTAATTTTGTGTAGGTCTTATTTATCTATTTTTACTTTCATTGCTTGTGCTTTGGGTATAAAGGCTAAGAAACTATTGCCTACATACGTGCTGTCAACTTAAACAGGTACTAGAATAGACAGCTCTGGGGTGAAGGGCAAGGGTCAAACCATCAGAAGTGGCCATCTATTGCAGAGATCATCAAACAGGCACACCGTCAATGGACTCAGGCGCGAATGTGAGAAATTAATCAGCTCAGCTCTCAGTGTTTAGCCAAGCTGATTATATATGCCCTGGAATGTGTGCATGTGATGACAGGCCTGAGATACTAAAGTAATAGGAGTTCATTCCCAACAAAGGCTGGGGAGACAGATCAATTTGCAATATTCTTTTCTGCACCCATGCAACAAAGCAGAAACATGAAAGCAGAACATTAAGGGATGCTCCCTATGAACTGGACAAATCAATAAACATCAGTGGTAAAGAAAAAAAGTTTCTCATTC
>PVIY010013390.1:0-24712 GCA_004026745.1 Myrmecophaga tridactyla
GCAGCCAGTGGGACTACCCAGCTCACGCTGGCCCAGATTCGAATCCCAGCTCTGGAGGGATTCGAGGGGAGGACAAAAATCTCAACGGGGTGCAGAGCCAAGAGCTGGGGACAAGTGCTCAGGCCGGCCACTCTGTTGGGTGACCTTGGAAAGCTGTGCCCTGAGCTCATCCTATCTATAAATGGAAGGAATGTTCACCTCGTGTCCCATTTGCAGGGATGGGGAGAGAATACAGGTGCCCAGGCCTTGGGTGGTGGCTCACGGGTGATGTTTCTCCTTTTTTCCATGAGCTCAGCAGTTTCCAGCCTCCAGCCAACCAGCTGGGGGCCCTCACTGGGGTTCCAGTCCTGCTCTCCAGGTCCCTGGCTGAGACCGTTTCTGCACAAACAGGATGGGGCTAAACCCTGAGGATGAAATGTATCCAATGGATGCAGTGTTTATATCACAGTTCCTGGTACACAGTAGGGACTTAATGGCCAGTACGTGAATAAGCGGCCAATAGGGTGTATTCGGTGGGGGCTGGCTTGTCCCACCGAAGCAACTATTCTGGAAGCAACTATTTCTGGTGGGAGAAAACTCAGTTCCGAGCGTGAGCCTCTGGAGCACAGGCTCCCAGGCGAGCGGAGATATTAAATACACAAATACTACATAAGCACCTATTATGTGGCAAGACGCTGGATGCTGGGCTCTATGACAAAGCAACTAAGCAGCCGGTTTGGTTCCTGATGGAGCTGACGTGTAGCTGCAGGAGAGAGACACGAAGCGGTGACGTAGCCTGCTAGCTGACATGTTTATCTTTGTCTTCAAATGATGTAACGTATACACGAATGTTCCTACAGCGTGATACATGATAACCAAAAAGCGGGAAACCACCGAGACATCCCTCAGCTGTGGAAGGCATCAACAAGACGGGGTCTAGCCGTAAGGTGGAATATTATTCGGCCACGAAGAGGAATGAAGTTCTGATGCTACAACAATGTGGCTGAACCTAGAAGAGCCCATGTTGAGTGGAATACGCCAGTCACAAAAGGACACAAACTGCCTGATTCTGCTGATATGAAAAACATCCAGAACAGATCCATCTACGGAAAAAAGAAGGCTTTGGTGGACTTTGGAATGTGACAGCTAAGGGGTGTGGGGTTCCTTTCTGGGGCGATGAAAATGTTCTAAAATTAATTATGGTGATGGGGGCACAAACCTGTGGCTATAGTAAAAGTCGCTGAATGGTAGACTCTATTTGGGTAAATCGGATGGTGTGTGAATTACATCTCAATAAAGCTGCTAAGCTAAAACAACAACAACAACAAAAAAAAACAACCTGTGTGCTAGAGCTGCACTGTCCAATACAGGAGAGCCCCAGCCACAGCCTGAGGACCCAAGAGCCACACGTACTTGGGGGCTACCATAAGTCGGTGCTGACACAGACCATCATGCATCATTCCAGAAAGTTCTACTGCACACTGCTGAGCTGGAAGGACCTTCCTTCTGTGGGAAGGGAAGGCGTGAGGTGCAAGCAGACCTGAAAGGCTGGTCCTCAAAGAAGGGCTGGTAAGTGCAAAGGTCCTGAAGTAGGACAGGGAACTGGCTGGTGCATTATATTTCCTTCTTATAGCTCCCCACTATGAAAGTTTGCTGAAGGCAAGGAGCCTGTTTCTAGCACCTCTGTCCTCAGGATGGAAACTGTATCTGGTGCACAGGGGCAAAGATGTTACTGGACAACGATGAGGGAGGCTGGTACAGCTGGCGTGGAACAAGTGAGGTGGGTGATAAGGTAGGGAGGTGGTAAGGAGGGATGGCAGGTGCAGGGTGCCCCGGGTGCAGGGCATGTGTTTAGCGGATTCCTCTGGCTGCCAGCAGAGGGTAGTTTCAGGGTGGGGGCACACAGGAAAGGCACCTGGAAGGAAGCTGTCCCCACATCTCCTCTAACAAAATGGGGAGTAGCAGACTCCACTATCCCCCTCTCGGCCAGGTCCCCGGGGTGGGGGGGCCCTCTGGGTGAGCGCCCCTTACCTGATCGCTTGGCTTCTGGAGAACGGGCAGGTTCTCCTCCAGCTTGTCCAGCCCCTTGTGGGCATATTCGCTGGCTGAGGCAACTGTGGGGGACAATGGGGCAAGTCAGAAATGCGACGGCTGCTACCCCATTCCCGCCCCCACAGAGCGCAGGCATCCCTGGAGAGGGGTCCCCCGGAGTCGGGTCAGCCAAGGCTGGTTTGGGGACCAGGCAGGGCGGGGAGTGGGGGTGGCTAGGGCAGACCCCACCCCTTCCTCTCCTGCCATGTGCCCAAGATAGCTGGGAGGGTGGGGGTGGAGGTGGGGGTGGGGTCCCGATCTTGGGGCTTCACTCACTCTGGGGCTCCAGCTTGGAGAGGATGGGCTGCGCCCCGCTGACGGCAGCTGCCGTGAGGGTCCTCACGCCCTTCTCGGCTGCGGTGCAGACAGTCTTGATGTGGGGGTGACTCTCCTTGGTGGAGGCGTACGCGGCTGCCACCATGTCGCACGTGGAGCTGACCAAGGGCAGGTTGGCCACGCGTTCCACCACACCGGGCTGGGGGCAGGAAGAGAAGATGCTTGGAAGGGGGGAAGGAAAGTACATGGAACCTTGGGTAAGGCTGCTCAGCCCGCACCCCCCCACCCCTGCTTCCAGGAGATTGCCGCAACCAGGAACTTCGGTTCTCTTTCCCCACTCGCCGTCTCGTGTGAATGTGATCTTAACACCTGCTGCCCACCGGAAAGTGACAACAGACAAGATCCACCCTCCCCACCCCACAGCCAATGACAGCCCTAGGGCCCAGTCGCATTCATCACCCCTTCTTCTGTCACTGTTTCTTCTACCAGCATTGAGATGCAACCCACATACTATAAAACTTGCCCTCGTACGGACATTTGCACACCAATGTTTATAGCAGCATAATTTACAACTGCCAAGAGATGGAAACAGCTCAAATGTCCAGCAACAGACGAGTGGCTAAACAAGCTGTGGTATATATATACACAATGGAATATTATGCAGCTGTAAGACAGAATAAAGTTATGAAGCATGTAACAACATGGATGGACCTTAAGGACATTATGCTGAGTGAGATTAGCCAGAAACAAAAGGACAAATACTGTATGGTCTCACTGATATGAACTGATATTAATGAATGAACTTGGAGAATTTCAGTTAAGAACAGAGACAAACAGGAGATAGAAATAGGGTAGATACTGGGTAACTGGAACTGAAGGGATATAGATTGTGCAACAGGACTGACTGTAAAAACTCAGAAATGGACAGCACAATACTACCTAACTGAAATACAATAATGTTAGAACACTGAATAAAGCTGAATGTGAGAATGATAGGGGGAGGAAGCTGGGGGCACAAAGGAAATCAGAAGGAAAGAGAGGATAAAGACTGAAATGGTATAATCTAGGAATGCATAGAGTGTATAATGATAGTGACTAAATGTACAAATTTAAAAATGCTTTTGCATGAGGAAGAACAAAGGAATGTCAATACTACAGGATGTTGAAAACAGACGGTAATTAATATTTTAACATATGTGTGAGACTAAAGCAAAAAATGCTTATTTGGTACAAAATTTATATTTTGACTAGTGCAGTTCCTAATATAACTTAGTGGGAGGCTTAATTGAATACTGTAAGGACATGGAACCTTGGGTAGGACATGAGATTTTGTAGGTTTGTCCAGAGTGACGCCCCGATAAATCCCAGAGCGATCTCAACAATGAATAAAAAAGTATCTGCAAAGTCCCCTTCAGGGAATGGTGAGAAAGGGGGAAAATTCAACTTCCCCAAGTTGAATCCTTGATATTCTCACAAGCAGTGTGGACAACCAAAGCTATAGGCTGAGCCCCCAGTCTTGGGGTTTGTTCATATGAAACTTAACCCCACAAAGGATAGGCTAAGCCTACTTAAAATTAGGCCTAAGAGTCACCCCCAAGAGAATCTCTTTTGTCTCTCGGATGTGGCCTCTCTCTCTCAGCCAACACGACAAGCAAACTCACTGCTCTCTCCCTCTCTACATGGGACATGATTCCCAGGGGTGTGGACCTTCCTGGCAACAAGGGACAGAAATCTACCTAAAAGGAGCTGGGACTCAGCATTAAGGGATTGAGAAAACCTTCTCGACGAAAAGGGGGAAGAGTGAAATGAGACAAAATAAAGTGTCAGTGGCTGAGAGATTTCAAACAGAATCGAGAGGTTATCCTGGAGGTTATTCTTATGCGTTAACCAGATATCACCTTTTTAGTTAAGGTGTAATGGAGAGGCTGGAGGGAACTGCCTGAAAACGCAGAGCTGTTCCAGTAGCCATGTTTCTTGATGATGATCGTATAATGATATAGCTTTCACAATGTGACTGTGTGATTGTGGAAACCTTGTGTCTGATGCTCCTTTTACCTACCCTATTGACAGACAAGATATGGACTAAAAATAAATAAGTAATAGCGGGAACAAATGTTAAAATAAATTTAGTAGATTGAAATGCTAATGATCAATGAAAGGGAGGGGGGTAAGGGGTATGGTATGTATGAATTTTTTTGTTTTCTTTTTATTTCTTTTTCTGAATTGGTACAAATATTCTAAGAAATGATCACGATGATGAATATTCAATTATGTGATGATATTGTGAATTACTGATTATATATGTAAAACGGAATGATCATACGGTAAGAATGTGCTTGTTATGTTTAAAAAGATTTAAAAATTAATAATAAAAAAAAACTTGTCCTTGTAACGTGGGCAGATCGGAGGGTTTTAGTATATTCACAGAGCCGTGCAACCATCACTATTGATTTTAGAACATTCTCAACCCCCATCAAAACAAAAAAACATCCCTGGACGCATTAGGGGTCCCTCCCCATTTCCCCTTGTGCTGGTTTGAATCTGTCGTGGACCCCAGAAAAGCCAAGTTCTTTAATCCTCATTCAGTATTGCTGGGTGGGAGCTTTTTGATTGTTTCCATGGAGACGTGACTTACCTAATTGTGGGTGGTAACTTTTGATTAGGTGGTTTCCATGGAGATGCGTCTCCACCCTTTCAAGGTGGGGTTGCTTACTGGAGCCCTTTAACAGAGGACAATTTTGGAAAAAAGCTTTAGAGCCAACAGAGCTCACACAGCCAGAGATCTCTGGAGATGCAGAAGGAAAATGCCTGCAGAGAAGCCTTATCAAATGAGGAGAGAAAGCTAGCAGGTGTTGCCATGTGCCCTCCCAGCTGAGAGAGAAACCCTGAACTTCTTCATTCCTTTCTTTGGAGTTATCTTTTCCTCAATGCCTCTATTTGGACATTTTCCAGGGCTGAGAACTGTAAACTTGCAACTTAGTAAATCCCCCTTCGGAAGAGCCTTTCCTTGTCTGGTATATCGCATTCCAGCAGCCTGCCAACTAGAACAGTCCCCTTCCCCTAGGTCCTAGGTGACCACTCATCTACTTTCAATCTCTACAGATTTGCCTATTCTGGAAGTTTCCAATGAACGGAATCGGGCAGCTTGTGGTCTTTGGTATCTCACGGCTTTCACTGAGTTTGTATTTCAGGTTCATCCCATTGTCACATGTATCAGGTCTTCATTCCTTTTTGTGGCTGAACTCCACTCCAACACCTCCTCAATTCGTCAATAAAGCTTTATTGGTGCACAGCCATCCCGCTTATGTACCGCATACGTATGTGTGGTAGTTAGATCCAGTAGTCAACTTGGCCAGGTGAAGGCACCTAGTTCTGTTGCTGTGGACATGAGCCAATGGTATGTGAACCTCGTCTTTGCCGATTACATCTGCAGTTGGCTAGGAGGTGTGCCTGCTGCAATGAATGATGTTTGACTTAATTGGCTGGTGCTTACATGAGAGAGCTCAACGTAGCGCAGCCCAAGCAGCTCAGCATAATCTCAGCACTCGCAGTTCAGCCCAGGCCTTTGGAGATGCAGAGAAAACTCACCCTAGGGAAAGTTGTTGGAACCCAGAGGCCTGGAGAGAAGGCCAGCAGAGACCATCCTGTGCCTCCCCACGTAAGAAAGAACCTCAGGTGAAAGTTAGCTGCCTTTCCTCTGAAGAACTAATGAAATAAATCCCCTTTTATTAAAAGCCAATCCGTCCCTGGTGTGTTGCATTCTGGCAGCTAGCAAACTAGAACAATATACTTTTGTGCCACAGTGGCAGATGCAAGCAGCTGTGACACAGACTGTGGGACCCAGAAAGCTGAAAATATGAACCCTCTGGCTCTTGACAGAGAAAGTTTGCTGACCCCTGACTTGACACCAAACATAGCATGAGGTGGTGCTATCAGTTCAACGTGGGCAGTGATTTTTACTTCTCTGGCCTCCCCTCCCCTGTTCTTCCCAGGGTGAGAGGATTACAAGTTTGTTTGAATTCAGCTCAGTCCAGCAGCCAGATACACAGATTCTCAATGCTTCATGCCTAGAAGATGCCCTATCACAGCTTCAATTTCTCCTGTCTATCGATACAGGGTATGGTCCAACAGTTGCTAAGGAGGATGCTGATTCATTTGGGAGCTGCCCCAGAGCCAAACCCCAGCTCTACCCTTTCCCTGGACGAGCCTCTGCCTTTCTGGGCCTCTTTCTTCCCATCTGTGAAATGGGCATGTCATTTCTGGCATGAAGGGGTTGTGAAGTTCAAGTTTGTGAAGTCACTGGCAGAACAATCAGCTCTCAGGCACCATTCCGAGGACTCCGTGTGTCACCAGTCCCAAGAGACTCCTTATTCCAATTTTACAGAAAGGGAAACTGAGGCATGCTGTCACTACCTAACTCCTCTGAGGTCACAGAACCAGCAAGAGGCCTGAATGCAGGCAGTTTCACCGTAAGCCTGTATGGTCTCTCCAGAAATTAATCACAAATTGACCATACAACCTCCCCACCCCTCACCCCACCACCAGTTCTACTCACAGGACTCTACCCTAGAGGCAGGAAAGCACATCTACATGAAAAGTTCATAGCAACATTATTCATAATAGAGAAGAAGTGGAAACAGCCCACTTGCCCATCAATGGATGTTGGCTATCCATACTCTGGAATATTCTTCAGCCACACAAAGGAATGCAGTCTGGCACTCTTCAAAAAGTTTAACATAAAATTACGGTATGACCTGGCAATTTCACTTCTAGGTATCGACCCCCAAAAGACAAATAGGGACGCGAATACTTGTGTGCCACGTTTACCACGGCATTATTCCTGAGAGCCAAAGGTGGAAGCAACCTGAGTGCCTACCGGTAGGTGAAAGGATAAAAAAATGCTGTTGCAACAGAATATCATTCAGCCTCAAAAAAAAAAGTTCTGATATAAGCTGCAACATGGATGAACCTTGAACACACTTCACTAAATTAAAGAAGCCAGTTAAAAAATATTCTGATTCCAAATATGTAAATCCGTAGAGACAAAGAAAGAAGGTCAGTGGTTGCCAGAGGCTGAGTACAAAGTTTCTTTTGGGGGAAGATGCAAAACTATTCTAAAAGTGTATGGAGGGTGTGCTGGTATGGATTTGTTATAGACCCCAGAAAAGGCCGTGTTCTTTTAATCCATTCCTGTGGGTGTAGACCTGTTGTGGGTGGGACCCGTTCGTCAGGTTATTTCCATGTGACCCAGCCAATTCAAGGTGGGTCTTAATCCCATACTTGTGTCCTTCATGAGGATAAAGGTCAGATTAAACCCAAGAGAGTGTAGAAAGAAAAGCTCTGGAGATGCAAGCAAGGATCCCGGAGCTGAAAGAGCCACTGAAGCCAGAACCTGAAAGCAGCAAAACCCAGAAGCTTTAAAAGATCAGCAGACGCTGTCCTTGTGCCTTGCTATGTGATAACCTGACAGAGGAACCCCAGATGCCAGCGGCCTGACTTCAGAGAAGGTATCATCCCGCTACTGCCTTCATTGGGATATCTGCATGGTTCAGAACTGTAAATCTGTAAACGAATACATCCCCATTGGTAAAAGCCAGTCCGTTTCTGGCACATTGCATTTTGGCTGCTCTCCAGTCCGTTTCTGGCACATTGCATTTTGGCTGCTCTAGCAAACCCAAATAGTAGGGACAGTTTCACAATGCGGAATATACTAAAAATCGTTGAATGACATACTTTGAAAGGTATGTGACATACTTATCAATAATTTTGCATTTGTTCTGTTTTATTAGAGAAGTTGTGGGTTCAGGGAACAATCATGCATAAAATACAAGATTTCCATACACCACCTTATTATTTACACCTTACATTGGGGTGTTGACTTTGTTTTGATTAATGAGAGCACATTGTTATAACCAGACGATTAACTTTGCTCCGTGGTTTAACTTGGGGTTCCCTGGTTGTGTTGTGCAGTTCCATGGATCTTATTAAATAGAATTTTTATTCTAGTACCAGGTATACAACCTAAATGCTCTCCCTTTTAACCACATTCAAATATATAATTCAGTGCTGGTAATTATGTTCACAAGGTTTTGCTACCATCACCAAAACGTTTCCATCATCCTAAATACAGACTCTGTACCTGTTTTTTTTTGCATGTGCAAGCACTGGGAATCACACCCGGGTCTCTGGCACTGCAAGAGAATTCTGCCACTGGGCCACTGTCACATCACCTGAGACTCTGCACCTTTTAGGCCTTAACTAAAGCTGTATTTTTTTAAAGGTCCTTTTTTTTTTTTTAAACTGGGGAGTGGGGGGAGGGCATGGGAATTGGCTTCCTGGAAGGACGACCCCCAGCAAGAAGCTTCAGAGAGAGAGAGAGAGATGCTTTGGCTCCAGGGAGACGGGCAGTTTCAGAGTCCTGCCCCCCATCGCCCCCCCCAAAGCCTCTGGTTGTCCCAGTCCCTCTGCAGAGGTCCAGGCCACCAGTACTGGTTTGTCCAATGGCTAGTTGTCTCCCACCCACTCACAAAGGGACCCCAGGCTCCCCGGTGCCAGGGGGAGAGCCCCATGGTGCAGGCGGCGCAGGGTGGAACTGCCCCAGCCCCCTCTGTTTCTTACCTGCTGTACCGGTTCCCCTGAGGCCACCGGGGTACTGCTTGTATCTTCCATTTCGTTGGTAGACATGGTCCCAGTGGCAGGCAGGCAGGCACTGTCATCAGAGGAAACAGTCAAGCTGGGAGCTGGGGAGCAGAGGGCGGAGGGTGGGGCTCACGGCCGCCCTCAGACACCCACGTCTTGGAGCCTGGCCTCTCAAAGGTTAACACATCCAAAGGCCACTAGGGGATCTTGATAGAAAAACAGGTGATCGTTTAGGAGGTGCGGGGTGGGGCCTGAGACTCTGTATTTCGTGGGACCACACATCCTGAGTGGGGGCAAGGTCTGGGGGCAGCCCTGGCAGGAACCCCCTGTATTAATACTCCGGGGAGAATTGTATGGGGGTAAAACCTCTGTGGAGAAGGCACAGCTGAGCCACCGTGAGATACTTCTTTCCACCCAATGACTATTATCAAAAAAATGGAAATTACCAGGTATTGGGCGAGGATGGGGAGAAAGAGCAACCCTTGTGCACTGGGGATGTGAAATGCTGCAGCCACCATGGAAAACGGTGTGGGGGTTTCTCAGAAAGATACAGAATTAGCACATGACCCAGCAATCCCACTTCTACTAGAGACCCAAAAGAATTGAAAACAGGGACATTGACAGATTATTTGTATCCAGTGTTCATCAGAGCATGATTCACAAGTGCCAAAGGGTGGAAGCAACCCAAGGGTCCATGGACAGGTGAATAGAGAAACACAATGTATCCATCTAGACAATGGAATATTATTCAGCACTAAAAAGAAATGGCATTCTGACTCATGCTACAAGACCGATGAACCCTGAAGACATCTATTGAGTGAAATAAACCAGGCACAAAAGGACATTGTATAATCTCACTGATACGAAATACCTAGAGAAAGCCGATACATAGTATGCTGGTTTGGAACTGTTATGTACCCCAGAAATGACTGTGCTCTTTTAATTCATTCCTGCAGGGGCAGACCCATTGTGGGTGGGACCTTTTGATTATATTGTTTCCATGGAGATGTGGCCTACCCAATTCAAGGTGGGTTTTTATCCTTTTACTGGAGTCCTCTATGAAGAGAATAAAGACAGAAAACACAGAGAGACAGAGATAGAGAGCAGAGAGATGAAACCAAGTGAAGGACGCAGAAAGAGAGAAATGTCCTGGAGATGCTAAGAGAAGACCTGCAGGGCACAGAGAGTTCAGACAGGGGTCCCCAGAGAAGCAAGCAAGACCACATGGACCCTGGGAATGAACGACCAGCAGATTCCTTCCGATGTGACGCAGGAAGCCCAGATGCCATCGGCCTTTCTTTAGAGAAGGTATCTTGTCAATATGTTAAATTGGACATTTCCAAGGCCTTAGAATTGTAACTTGTAGCTTAATAAATCCCCACTGAAAAAGCCAACCCATTTTTGGTACATTGCATTCCAGCAGCTTTAGCAAACCGAAACACATGGAGATGGGGGGGGGGTGTAAAAATACACGGGAGGGCAAATTGCCAGTAATTGCCAAGTTTCCCTTTGACCCAGAAAGCTCACTTCAGGGAAGTTTCCACACCTGTACTGCCACCTGGGCAGAGGTGTGTGTGCCAGCAGAAATAACCCTGAAATCCAACCAAAGGGGACTGGAGAAAAGAGGTAAGAGCAGAGATTACAAGGTAGTGGTAAGAGACAAAGGTGTTGACTAGGCTATATACATATATATATATATATATTTTTACTTGCATCTGCTGAGAATTTTTAAGGAGACACAGGACACTTAACAGTGGAGACCCTTCTGGGATGAGGACCAGATAGCTGGTGGCAGGGGTGGAAAGGAGGCTTCTAACTTTTGAGCTAGCTGGATAATATCATCTACTTGAATGAAGTTGAGCTTTTTAAGTTAATTTAGAGACACGGTGCCTGGACACGCCTAATAAAGACTCAGAGATGGGGAGGTGGGTCAAGGGAGGTTCTCCAAGTGAATCTAAGTCACACTGTAGCAGGTTGAGAGGACAGCCACAAGTGTGCCCCACTGTCCTGGCCAGGTAAGATGAAGTGGGAACCTCATCGTTTGGACTAGATTCTTGGAGCAAAGCCAGGAGTTCCAGCTCTGCCCAGGCTGGCCTGAGTCGTCAAGGACTTCTTCCATCCCAGACTCAGAGCCCTCATTTACAAAATGGAGTGAACAGTAGCATCTGCGGAAAGGCTGGTCCCCTGGCGATTCTGGTGTGAAAGCATCTCCAACCAGGGGAAAAGGAGGCCCAACTTTGCTCCACTGCCCCCCGCCTCCCAACGGAACCCAGAAAAATGACATTCCAAGAAAGCTGGCTGGAATCCTTGCTTTGCAGTAGGATCTTGGGAAGGCACAGCTCTGGAAGCCTTGCTTGGCCCATCTGTAAAATGGAGTAACTTCGTAGCTCTGAGGCCTTGCACACGTGATAGCCTGGTACACAGGAGGTACACAATAAACAGAACCACTGCACTCTGCTCCCGGCTACCAGATACAAAGGGGTGAAGCCAGCCAGGAATAAGCTTCCTATTTGTTATGAAATTTGTTCTTTCACTCCCCTCTTCCCCCAGTTAGGAAGCTGATCACCTGAGTTCAGCTGGGGCAGGTGCCAGGTGTGCAGCCCAGCCCTGGCCTGACCTCCATGGGCTGCTTGAATCTCTGGCAGCTTGGACACTTGTCCTTCCTCCCAGTCCCTCTGTCCACCATCCTGCCGGCCTCCCTGGAACCCGTTCACATCCTACGGGCCAGCACCCAGTTCACATCCTAGGGGCCGGTGACACCCCGCAGTTGACCCTAGCTGCCATAAGTGCTTGGCTGGAGCGGAAGTGACTCCCCCTTCCCCCAAGCCCTGTCCCCTGAGTCCCCACCAAATCCACTTTCTCATCTCAGAAACTCAGAGCAGCCCAGAGAGGGGATGCCCCCTGCCCAGAGTCACACAGCAGTCTGGCTTCTGCCAGGACCGGCTAAAACCCAACTTCGGGACTCCCCCTCCCCCCCCAGGCTCCAGCCCCCCACCTCAGCCCCGGCAGGGGCCCCAAGGCCGGCGGCGACCCAGGGGCAGGGTGCTCACAGGGTGTCTTGTGCAATCCGGCAGCCACACCCACTCAGAGAAGGGGTGGGACCGGCCCAAGACAAGGCCGGTGTGGGCTTCGGGCTCAGAAGTTGGGGGTAAGAAGTTCCCAAGGCACCAAAACCATTAGCGGCGGGGAGGGGGGGGGGACTTTGCTAGGCAGAGGGGCTGCCCCACCCCCAGCTCCGAGACCTCCAAGGGGAGGGAGGTCTCTGAAGACCCACGGAGAACATAATTCCTATTGTAGGAGGGGCTGGGTTGGGAAGGAAGCCTGCACACCGCCTCGGCAAAGCAAGCACACTTTGTAAAAGAGTACCTGGTTTGGGGTGGGGGATGGGGGACCTAAGCCCCCCACCCACCCACCGCGTCATACTGACTCTTCTGAGGGTTCTCTCAGCTCCCCCAAAGTCCCAAAAACTGAGAGGCGAGAGGCGGAAAACCTGAGACTGTGACAGATGTTGAATTTGGGGGTTAAGGGGGTTGGGGCAGGGAAGGTGACTTGGCCAGGGCTCGAGACCCCTCCCCAGGCCGCAGAGACTCCAGCGAAGCCCCAGGAGGGCCGTCCCCCGCCCCTTCGTCCCGTGGGGCGCCCCCCAAGACTGGTTGGATCCCCGGCTCTTGCCCCACACCCGTCTCTCACCGCAATCAACGGGGCGTCCCGCGTGCGGCGCCCGCGTCTCCAAGGCCAGGTCCGAAACCGCCTTCGGGCAGCCGGGGGCGGGCTTTTATTCTGCGGGATGGGGCGGGAGTCCCGGAGTGACGGGCCGGAGGGCCAATCCGATCGGGGGGCTGCTCCCTCCCCGACCCCCGCCGCCTGGCCACGCCCCCACCCCGCCCCTCGCTGGTCCCGGGAAGTTGTAGGCACGTGTGAAGTCGGCGCCGCCCCTCGACTCGTGACCCCGCCAGGGGACGCCCCATCCCTACCCCGGGCTCGTGCGAGTGGAAATAAGCCGGACCCAGACTCAGCCCCGCTGCCCACGTATATGGGGCGCCTTCTGCCTTTGCCTACTACATCGCGACTCACCCAACAAGGTGGTGTTCCTTTATTGTTCCCACTTTACACATGAGAAAACCGAGGCCCAGAGAGGGTCAGCCCAGGGAAGCAGGCTCTCTGACTCCTGGATCAACTCCTCCCTGAATCATTTCCCACTTGGAATTTTTTTTTCCCCAAAAGATTCTTTGTCCTTTTGCCCCATAAACCAAAGTTCCAAATTCAGAAGATAATTGCCTCTGCTAAGAGAGGGGCAGTATGCCATGCCAGGAGCGGGCAGATCCACAGGAATTCCGAATTGTAGGAGAATTGTCCTGCCTCTTAAACGACTCTTGGGCCAGATAAAACCTGATTTGGGGTGTATCCGGCCCTGGGGCCACTAGTTTGCAACTTTTGTTAAATTGTGTGGGTCGAGGTGGGGACTTGTGAAATCTCTAGAAAGAACATAGAAAAAAAAAATCATGCATTGGTGACTAACTGCATTTTCTATTTTTAAGTTTTTTTATTGTGATAACATATTTAATGCAAAATTTCCTGTTCTAACCATTTTTCAAGCGTATGTTTCAGCGGCGTTATTGTGCTACCATCACCACCATCCATTACCAAAATGTTTCCATCACCCCAAACAGAAACCTTACACCCCTTAAACAACTCCACACCCCCACCCCAAACCCCACCCCTGGCCCTTGGTAACTTTTAATCTACTTTCTGTCTCTATAATTTGCCTATTCTAGATGTTTCCTTTAAGTGGAATCATGCAATATTTGTCCTTTTGTGTCTGGTTTATTTCACTCAACATGACGTCTTCAAGTTGTAGCATGTATCAGAACTTCATTCTTTTTCATGGCTGAGCTAAATGCAGTTTTCTGAGCGCTGGGCAATAGAATGCTCTGCAATGTTACAAATGTTGTAGAATTCTGTGCCATCAAACGAGCCCCACCCCGTGTTTGTGACTCAGTGAAGAACTGACTGTTTAAATATAAATACATTTGGCTGGTGGCTTCTGCATTGCACAACACAGCTCTAAAGGGTCTATCCGATTCTCAACTGGGTGTGAGACCCCAAAATGATGAAAACATTCAACTGTAAGAGATTAAAAAAAAAATCACAACATTTGCAACTGGCCTTATCTTCCTGCTCATTCATTCATTCAACAATACTTATTGAGCTCCTACTGTGTGCCAGGCTCAGAAGTGAACAAAACAGACAAAATCTCAATTCGTTGGGGCTCAGTGTCCAGTAAGGGAGACAGATGGACAATCAAGAAGATAAATGAGTGGAACCTATAATGATGCAGGTGGAGAAACAATGTGCATTTTTTAATAGGGTGATCAGGGGAGACCTTTCTGAGAGACATTTGGGCACAGAATTGAGGGAGGTGGGGAAGGGATCTGGGAGAAAGTGTTCCTGGAAGCTGGCACAGCCAGTGCAAAGGCCCTGTGGCAAGACCTTCCATGGTGAGCTGGAGGAGGAAGCAGGAGGAAGCATGGCTGGAGTGGAGTGAGGGAAGGGAAGAGTGAAGGGAAGTGGAGGCCAGGGAGGTGAAGTGACTTGTCCGAGGTCACACAGCTTCCAAGGTCAATAATGTGCCTGGCAGCCTTTAGCTTCAAGGGACCTCCAGTGCGGGCCAAAGGGATGGTCCCCAATTAGGATTTGGAAGATAAAGGCCTGGTGATTTTGCCCCCAGGTCTTCTGAGCTGTAGGGCCTTTTAGCAGGAAGACTTCAAATAGAGGTGGGGAGAGGGCACGCCCAGCAGGGGGCACCAGGTGAGCAAGGACAGGGAGGGAGGGCCAAGATGAAGGGATCAGCCAGCTCCCTTTCTTCCCTGGCTTGCAGGCTGCCCTCCACCCCCAGTCAAAAGCAGCCAAGGGCCTTTCCACTGCGCATGTGCTGCAAGTGTGGCTGGGGGAGGGGAAGGAAAGGTTGGCCTTTGGCTCGTCTGTCCGCCTGGGACACCCCCCTCTTTCCACCTCTACAGCCTCCTCCTACAGGAAGTCTTCCCTGCCTGCCCGCCCCTCAGACAGAGGCCTATCTCCCACCCTGGGACATAAAATACAGGCTATGCAGCCAAATTTGAATTCCGGGTCAACAGTCGATCATTTTGTAGTATAAAGTATGTCTCAACATATATAGCAATTCATTGTTGAGCCGAACTACACATGGAACTCGGCAACCTGTTTTATTTTCTTTTTGCTAAATCTGACAACCATTTCCCAAACGCACGTCCGTTTCTTTGCTCCAGCCTCGTTCTTGTGGAAGGCCCTGTTACCACCCCACCCCCCGCCTCCCACAGCCCCGGAATGAGAAGTAAGTGGCTGCTGTTTTCTAAGCTATTTCCTTAACAGTATTCAGAATCCCAGTCCGCTCTAATTTCTGAATGAGGAAACCGATGCTCAGAGAGGCCAAGTAACTTGCCAGGCATCACACAGCTATGAATTGGTAGTCAAGGAATTTGAATACTGCATTGTCTGTCTTCAGTTCTCTTCCTCCTCTCCCCCCACCCCCACTGTCCACCTCCTTTTTAGTAGGAGGGCTCTGAAAACACTGTAGTTGTTCTTTTCCACTGAAAGAGAGTTGGGGGGGGGGCAGAGGGGAGGCAGGCCAGTGTCTTGCCCCAAGGTGACACTGCTCCTCCCCAGTGTCTCATCTCTCTGCCTTCTGGCAGTCCATCCATCTGCCCACTTATCAAGCATATCATATTCTGTATGAGCCAGGCCAAGCCTTCCTGAGAGGACACAGCGATTAACTGGATATTTTGTCATCCGATAAGCAATTATTGAGCACCTACTGTATGTCAGGTCCTTGGTGGGTAGCTCCAAGGCCCAGTCTCAACCCCGGCCTTTGCATTCCACTGGGGAGGGAAGTGTGGGAACTTAAGATTTTTGTGAGTCCTTGGCACTTCTGCTTTATGCTCCCTGTGCCCCATGAAAAAAAAAATTCGATTTTATGACTGCATGGGTATAAAGAGAAAGAATGATCAAGGCTGGCTTCATTAGTATGTATTTATTAGTGTTATGGTCATTTGTTCTGATTTTTTTTGAGGGAGAAAGCTATCTTTTTATTGAATCTTTGGGGGAGGGCAGGGGTACAGGAGGGAGTGAGGGTGCAGGGGTGGAGGGTATTCTGAATTTAAGAGAAATGAAAATTAAGACATTTCTGTGGGGCCCCTAAAAGTGTCATGGGTTCCCAGGCTTGATGGATATGTTGGCTCTGGGAATGAAGGGGATGAAATAAAGGGGGATTGGGGCCATGGTGAAGGGTGCACAGGCACAGTGGAGCTCAGAGGAAACACTGGACCTAAGTGGGAGAGAAGGAGTGGTCCTGGAAGGCTTCCAGGAAGAGGTGATGTCTCAGCAAAGACCTGAAAGGTGAATGGGGGTCAACAGCAGAGAGGTGTTCCTGAGAGAGGGAAGAGAGACTGCAAAGATATAGAGTGAGGCTGGATAATAGTATGTCAGATGGGGAGATGGACAGCTTAGCAGGGGCAGTTTAAGAGCTTTTTCAGAGCATTGATGAGCATTGGCAAGTTCTAGAACAGAAGCGCAAGGTCAGGTTGGAGCATTTGAAAGATCTCTCGGGCTGCCCTGTGGATAAAGGTTTAGAGGGGACCAGACAGACAATAAGGAACCTGGAGAAGGAAAACGAACCCACCTGCTTCAGCTAAGTATTGAAGACAAGGAAAGACATGGAAAGGGGGTAGGAAGTCATTCCCGGCATAGTGAAGTTTATTCATTCAGAAGTATTTATTAAGCACCTTCTGTGTACCCCACTGGGAATATGTCAGTGAGCCTGCATTCGTGGAGCTGGCATCCTGGTGGGGTAGAGGGACCAATGTACAAAACTCACAATGATCTGTGAATCATGTATTCGAAGGAGATTCAAGATATTGAGAAAAATACAGCAGGAAAGGAAGATGGGAAGGGGGGCAGTTTGCAATTTTAGATAGCATGGGCAGGGGAGAGACTTCGCTGGGAGGTCATAGTTAAGCAGAGACCTAAAGGAGATAAGGGGTGAACTGCGTGGCTGTCTGAGGACTGTGCTCCCGGCAGCTAGAACAGCCCATGCAAAGGCCCTGAGGCAGATCCGGGCATGGCCTGTTGGCGCAACAGCGCAACAGCGAGGAGGCCCTTGTGGCTGGAGCTGAAGGAGCAAGGGGGAGAATGGGAGGAGGGGAGGGCAGGGAGGGTACTGGGCAGGTCTTATCCTACAGGAGGTGGGAACCCTGAAGAGGTGTGATTAGAAGAGGAAAGGGACCTGCCTACTTAGGTTTGGGCCATGGCCCATACACTAAGGTCTGAGAGAGAGGGAAATCAGAGCTCATTCCAGTGACCGAAGGAGAGGGGGGCTTGGCGTCCAAAGTCTGATGGAACCCTGCTGGGGAAGCGGCCTAAATGACAAGCAGTGGCTTTTAGCTTTTATCCAGGGAGCAGTGGGGAGCAATGTTGGATTCAGAACAGGGGAGGGTCTTGCTCAAGTCTCTGGGAGAGAAAGGGGGTGGAGCAGGTGAGATGTAGGAAGAGCAGCATGGAGGACGGACTGTGGGAGAAAAATAGTGAGTCTGCAGGAGGCAGTGGAGAAGGATGGAAGAGAGACGCTGGGGGGAGAGTGGACAGGCCAGGGTTTGGGAAGTGAGGCAGTTTGGGGCCTCTGGCTTGGGCCTGGGGAGCAGAGAGGGAAAACAGAACGACCCCTGAGTCAGGGACTCTGCAAGGGAGTAGATTTTAGGGGTCATGTGTGAGCTCAGTTTTGCCTCTCGTCAAGATTTAGCAAAGAAAAATACAGGACACCCACTACCCACTGAAATGAATTTCCGACAAGCAATGAGCCTTTTTTTTTTTTTTTTTAAGATAAGTATGTTCCAAATATTGCACGGGACATATTTACCCTAAAAAAATTATTTTCTTCACTTCCCTGCCCATGGCTCCAGCCAGTGGCTGGACAGGCTGACAGGTCAGGCCGTGGCTCAGCGGCCAGCAGGCAGGTTTTTGTCTCATCCCCGGCCTGCTTCGCAGCAGGAAGCCAGGGGGTCTTTTAACATGCAGGCCCTGGCCCGTCCCTGCCCCCAGGCCCTCAGTGGCGCCAGCTGCCCGCTGCGCCCTGTGAGCGATGGCGGCTGGGGGGAGGGGAGCAGCGCTGAAGCCCACTGAGACCCGCTGTCTCATTGTCCGGTCCCTCCCTGGCAGAGCCACTGGATGCCCACCCCCCCACTTTCACCCCCACAGCCCTGGCCTGATGCCCGAGGTAACTGCTGGCTGGGTGCTGGGTCCACGTGGCCTCTGGGGTGGCCCGTCCTGCTGGGAGCCCCTCCTGTGAGGTCCTGCTGGCAGAGCGGGCAAATGTCCCTGGGGGAATGGGGCGGGAGGACAGAGGCTTAACCAGAGTGGAAAAGCAGAAGCCCTTGGGCCTCTGCACGTCCATATCTGCAGCTGTAAGCCACCCCCACTCCCAGAAGCCCCCCTCCACCCCCTTGTCCAGGGCAGCCAGGCCGGGTGGCTCAGGGCCCAGGCCCCCCGAGTGCCAGCTGCCAGGAGGTGGCAGTCACGCTGGCAGCGAGAGAACACGCCGTTCTTGGCTTTCCCGGCTGCCTCTTTGTTCCCCTGGGGGAGGTGGAGGGCTGTTGTCCTGGCAACCATGGCACCCCCCCCAAAAAAAAAGTATAAACAGACACTCGAGGTGACACTCGGAGCCACCTCCAATGTGGGGGTGCAGGTCCCCCCAGCGACCAGGGTGGCCAAGCCTCCTCGGGGTTCATAGTTCCTGAGAAGTGTGTGTGTGGGGGGAGGGTGGCGAGGGAGAGTGTCTGGTCACCCCCATGGGAGTGGAATGCTGGAAGGGGCAGCCGTTGTGGGTGGAGGTTCCCTGCGGAGTGGGTGCCACCATGGTTGCAGCTGCCGGGTGGGCAAAGCATATCCTGCGTCCCTCGCGTCCCCCCCAGTGGGAGGCTACAGCTGGCGCCAGAGGCCTTGGTTCAGGGGGTGGGAGGGTTGGCAGGGAGGTTATTTTGGGGGTGGAGGCGAGGCAGGGCGTCAGGTGCCTCCGCCGGGGGCAGGAAGTGGGGCGGCCCCAGCAGCGTTCCCGTTGGCCCACCTGGTACAGTGGGAACGGCCGATCACCCCACAGGAAGCAGCCCCTCCCCTCCCAACATCCATCTGCGCCACTCTCTGAGTCTGGGGTCTCTGGGGGGAGGGGGGGGCGAGGCAGCCAGCAGAGGGTGCTGCAGCTGGACAGAGATTTCCAGAACAGTTCACCAGGGAAGTGCTTAGTGAGCGCTTATTCGGGCTAAAGCGGCAATCTTCGGGAGGGAGGCCTTTGGGGGTGAAACCCCCATTTTACAGGTGGGGAAACTGAGGCTCAGAAATGGAAGCGACTAGCCCAACAGCACACGACAGACAGCAGAGCTGGGAATCTCCCCCTTAGCAATTGCTATCAGACTCATGAACACGGGATTCCAGCTTTCTAATATCCAGGGGCTACTCTGTCCCCGTTCCCAGATGACATGGGGTGACTAGGGGCATGTTCGGTTGTCACTCCTGGCATCGAGTGGGTGGAGGCTGGCTCAACACCCTTCTGTGTCCAAGACGCCCCCAGCCACAGAGAATTGTCCCAAGTTCAACAGTGCCAAGGAGAAGAGATTCTATTCTAGATGATGTGCCATTTCTGTTTTACAGATGAGGTGACAGAGGCCTGGGGAGACTTCATCTCTGATTCCGGAGCCTTCCCAGGTACCTACCGCCCCTGGCTGCTCCCATATCACTGTTTTGCACTAAGGGAAACTGAGGCCCAGGCAGAGAGGACATACGCATTAATATTCAAACCCAAGCCCTAGGCTCCAGCCCCTGGGTTCCTATGGGTCTGTAGAGCCCCCTCTTCACAGAAAAAACGTGCAGTCATGATATAGTGTCTAGAATCTGGGCTCAGTCACTCACTACACTGGGGACCCCCAAGGGACCCCAACTGGTGTTCGCCACAGGCTCAGCAAGGAAGCATTCTGTCCAGCAGGTTTCAGAGGGAGCACGGCCTTGCCCACATCTTGATTTTGGATTTCCAGCCTCCTGAACTGAGAGACAATAAAGGCCTATTGTTTGAAGTGCCCCCAGCTTGTGGTGCTTGCTACAGTAGCCCAAGGAAATTCAGACATGCATGGGTTATGGGAGGATTTAATGACACAATACACGGAAGGAGCTTAGCATGCCAAATATGCAGCAAGTGCCTATAAAGGTTGCGTGATATTATTTTTATTACACTGAGCACCTGTTCACATGTTAAGCTTTTACCTGTTCAAGCATGCTCAGCCTTGGGGTAAGAGGCTCTTGTAGACCCATTTTGCAGATGAACATAAGCAGAGAGATTATCACTTGCTCAGGGAACCACACAGCTCAGAGGTGCAGCCTGCTCTCAAGAGTCCAGAAAAAAAGAGGATGAGGCCGGACAGACAAACATTGGTGGGGGACCAGCCACCTTCCGGGCACCATTCTGTGGATATATATTCAAAGAAGAGGTACAGAGGCCAGGCTGTCAGACCCAGGCCGGGACCACCCAGCCACGCTGCTCTCAAATTCCTGAAATGGTGAGATAATAAATGTTTGTCACTTTAAGCCATGATGTTCTGGGGTAACTTGTTATGCAGCAATAGCTAACTAATACAGGAGGAGGGTGAGAGAAAGAGAAGTGTTAAGGATGACTCTGAGGAGAATTGAGAAATGATGGTATGAAGCGCCCTAAACATATAGTAAAGAATTAACACCCAAGAATGGTTCTAATATTTCTTGCCAGCCAAATTCCAGTGACACTGAGACTGTGAGCATAAGCCTCACTGTTCTCCAATCCTCCTCTCCTTCTCTCTTCTTTCCTGTCTCCAAAATTGCCAATTAAATTCCCCATCCAAAATTCAGGGAGTCCACAGTGATTAAAACCACAGGTTTTAGAGCTGGCAGAACAGGTTTTGAGTCCCACCTCTACAGCGTGTTTGCCGTATGACATCAGACAGATAGATGCACCTCTCTGAGCTTCAGTCCCCTGGGCATTGGGAGCTGCCCACAGGGAACTGTTGTGTGGATTAGATGAGATGAAGCAGGTTCGTCAGGCCTAGAGTTCAGTGTCTAAGAAATGTGAGCTAGGATCGCAATTTTTATTATTAAATCAACAAGCCTCTTTTAATTGCCTGCTGTGTGCCAGGCACTATGTGAGAGGCTGATCAAAGAATGAAATGAAGCACCCAACCTCAGAAACTCATGGTCCAGGACTGGGCTGTCTCTGTATGGTGGCCACCAAGAATTGTGAAATGTGGCTGGTCTGAATTGAGATAACACAGCTCATTCCAAAGATTTAGGAAAACAACCACAACAACAACACAATAAATAATAATGGAAACCATCTTATTTATCACAAATTCTTAATTTAGAAATACTAATTCCATGTTGAGGTGATACCTTGAGTATGTGGGGTTAAACAAAAAATAAGTTATAAATATAGCTCATTTCGTCTGTTCTGTTTTACTTTGACTAATGTGACTACCAGAAAGTTTTAGATGACATAGGTGAGTTGTACGATAGTTCTATCAGATAGTACTGGCTTGGAGGAAGAGACAGACATTAATCAAGAAATTCCACAAAGAAAATGTGCAGATGCATTTGTGATGAGTAGGAGAGAGACGTGGTGCCATGTCAAGGAAACTCAGGGACGGCTTCTCCGAGAAAACAATGTTTGAATTAAGACATGAAGGATTTGGGGGAGTTATTTAGACAGAAGGGAGGGGAAAATGTCTCAGGCAGAGGGAACCCAGCCTGTGCGAAGGCGTGGCAGTGGGACAGAATGTGAAAAGAACAAAGGGGAACCAAAAGGAGGCCAGTGTAGCTGAAGGCCAGCTGAGGCCAAAGAGGTGTAATCACAAGTGCGTTTTGAAAAGTTCCTCAAAGCATCATCTCTCAATTCAGCGTCATGATACCTCTCTTTCTTGCATCTTCCGTATATCAGTCAGCTATTGCTACATAACAAATTACCCCAGAGCTTAGTGGCTTGAAACAACACCTGGCCGCTAGTGGAAGAGTGGACCAAAGGAGGCAGGAATGGATGTGGGGAGGTGGTTTCTGCCATAGTGCAAGCAAGCATTGATGGTGGCCTGTATCTGGGTGGCGGCGGTGGAGCTGGAGAGAAGTGGATGAGTTTAATGTATCTTTAGGAAGTAAAATGCACAGGACTTGGTGTGGTGGCACAGGGAGAAAGAAAGGTCAGTGATGACCCTCAGGCGGATCCTTCACTGAAATGAGAAGCAGGTGGAGGTAAAGATGGAGGAAGATGAGATGGCAGGTTCAGTTGTGGCCACGTTGCATTCATGTCCCCCAAATGTCCGAGGGTCTCCTAGAAATGTACCTACTGGTATGAACAGGGTAGATGAGAGGTTCCCAACTGGGGGTGATTCTGCCGCCCAGAGAAGACATTTGGCAAAATCTGGAGATATCTTTGGTTGTCACTAGTGGGGAGGAAGTGGTCTGCCATCTATGTTAGAAGTCAGGAGTGCTGCTTGTCATCCTACAACACCCGGATAAATGTTGCACCCCAGATGTCAGCAGTGCCCATGGAGAGAATCCCTGCGGTTAGATAATCTCCAATCTCAACCAGGAGCGATTCTCAGTCAAGGTTTATTTCTTGCTTATGCAAGAGGCCAGGGAAGATAGAGTTTCCTGGGCAGCTGTCCTCCAAACAGTGATCCAGGCTGAGGGATCCAAGCTCTGTCCATTTCCACCCTCTTGAGTGGAAAGAGGAAAGAGAGCAAGGCTCCTTTAGAAAGTTTAAGATCGGCCCAGAAGTGACATCACTTCCCCTCACATTCCATTGGCCAGAACTCAGTCACATGGCCGTACCGAACTGCAAGGGACGCTGGGAAATGTAGTCCAGCCGCGTCCCGGGAGAAAGAGGGGAAAGGTTTGATAAAACGTTAGCCACTGGTGCCATGTTATAGCTGTTCTCATAGCAGATACCTGGCCATATTTCGGCTCCTGTGATTTCTCTCTATTCTATCCACAGGGAAATAGAATGGAAGCAATAGGATGGAGTCCAGTGGAGTCCATTGTCCTTAGCCTGGTGTTTCCAGATTTCAAAATAATGTGCAGGCAGTGGGATATGGTGTCTGCAGGATTCGGCCTCAAGGGTGTTCACATTTCAGGAGCGTGAGAGGCTTGGCTAGAAGGTTTCCCGGAAAAGGAGCTTGACATGTGGGCTTTGATGAAAAGCAGAAGCCAAAATCCCAGATCCGAGAAAGGAATGGCCAATGAGTCTTCCTGGAAGAGGAGGCATTGACACTGTGACATTGATGAAAAGCAGAAACCAAAATTCCAGATCCAAGAAGGAGCAGTCAGAGAGTTGGGAGGAAAGTGAGAAATGTGTCTTGTTGGGAGAGTCAAAGGAAGAGGAAGTTTTAGGGAGGAGGAAATGGCCAGCCCTAAGCAGTACTGCAGAGAAATTAGAAAGCTGGCAGGGGCTTAGAGCAAGGAAAGCTCTTCCTGGGAGAACAATGCAGAGAGTGAATGTAGCAGAAGTCATAGGATTCAAAATTCACTTTGCAACCACCAGTATAATGGCTGATCCAAGCAAGGAGCATCATGGATGCAAAAACTACTAGGTGAAAGTTGCCAGAGACAAGATGACTGCACAGTCCAAAATATCCTCCCGGTAGATTACCTATCAATTTCAAAGGGGAAAAGGCATCTTTGCAATGGGGAAATCTGGCTGACCTCTTAAGGATGAGAACAAACCAACACCACCCCTCCTGATGAGATGCACTGAGAAGAATACAACGTTACTTTTGAAACCAGGCTGTCAACAATGCAAAACCTGAATCGGCTCCTGAGATGTCAGCAAATCCGGAATGTGGGGCCTTCTCCAACACAGCCGGTCTGATTGCTTGAAAAACATCCTTCATGAAATGCACAAAAAAGGCAGGGAGACTGCTTTAAGTTACCAAAGAGACTAATGAAATACTATAAGAAAATATAACTTGTGATCCCAGATTGGGTCCTGGATTTCTTGTCCCTCCCCCCCAAACACACACACACACAGTCATCAAAGAAACCTTGGGACAGTGGCAAAACTTTAACTTGAACTCTATGTGAAATTATAGTATTGAATCAGTTAAATCCCTTAAAGTGATAATGATTTTGTGGTTAATTAGGAGAAGTTCCTAGTTTTAGGCTCCGCAGTGAAGTGCTAAACATGTAGGGGTGAAGCATGAGGATACTGCAACTTCTGACAACTCATTTGGGGAGAGAGAAAGTGGAAAAAGAAAAGCCAATAGTTCACTGGTGAATTAGGTGGAAGATACGCCTGTTCATATATCACTCAACTTGTCTATAGGATTTGAATTTTTCCAAATAAACCTTTAAGAAAGTAAGGCTGACGATGGTGACTTGCAGGTTACTGGGTTGGGGGAGGGGCTCAATTGTTGGAGAAGCCAGGCTGGAGGTTTCACCCCAAGTGAAAAAGAAAGGAATAATAAAAATCGTAATTGGTATTTGGTGAACACCTGTCTCCTAAGCACATTTTACATACTAGCTCTTTTAGTCTTCTCCAAATCGTAGGGGTGAATACGATGGTCATTTCCAGTTTTATAGTTGGGGAAACAGAGAAGGGATACCACTTGTCCAAGACCAGAGATACTTGTCGTCTTCCCCACTCCCAGGCTCATGACAC
>PVIY010013390.1:24812-59420 GCA_004026745.1 Myrmecophaga tridactyla
TTTTTTTTTTTTTTTTGCATGGTCAGGCACCAGGAAATGAAACCGGGTCTCCCACGTGGTGGGCAAGAACTCTGCCTGCTGAGCCAACATGGCCCGCCCAAAAAGTATTTTTGTGAGTTTCTGGGAAACAGAGGCTGCAGTGGGATGCCAGCCCTGAGGTTGGACCCTCTTGTCCACTGCAGAGGGAAAGTGACGTACCCAGGTCAACAGGCACTCATTCCAGCAGTGACCGCCTCCAGGAGCCAGGCCCTACACCATGACCTGCTTTTGCAGAGTAGCCCTAAAAACAAACCTAAAAGTGTGTGGGGTGGGGAGGGCTGGGCCAGGCCTCTGCCAGCACCACCCTCCAAAAAATGAATTAGGAAAGACAGGAAATCTGTTCATTCTGTCCCCTCCACACTCGCCAAATGAAAACTGCATGGGGTGAAGTGGAGTTCTCTGGCTGCTGGCAAGGTTTCTGGAATGCCATTCAGGTGCGATGTCTTCAGGCCTCAAGGTTCTAGGAAGCACCTGTGGGGCCTGCAATGGGGCTAGACCTGGGATGCAGTGGGTGCCAGTAAGATGCAGCCTGCAGGTGGCTGGAGAAATATTTCCGAGTCGTATCCAAGAAGATACGGTCTGGGCCTATTCCTTCATTCCCGACCTTGCCGGGCCTTGCAGGCCAAGGCCAGCTGTTTGGACTTAACGTCAAGTGCTGTGGGGACAGGATGGAGGGTTTTAAGACCAGGAGTGACTGGGTCTGGTTTGTGTTGAAACAAGAATCTTCTGGTTGAGAGTGATTTGAACAGGGAATAAAAAAGAATTTGCAAAGCCCCCTTCGGGGAATGGTGAGAACGGGGGAAAATTCAACTTCCCCAAGTTGAATTCTTGATATTCTCACAAGCAGTGCGGACAATCAAAGCTATAGGCTGAGCCCCTAGTCTTGGGGTTTGTTCATATGAAACTTAACCCCACAAAGAATAGATCAAGCCTACTTAAAATTAGGCCTAAGAGTCACCCCCAAGAGAACCTCTTTTGTTGCTCAGATGTGGCCTCTCTCTCCAGCCAACACAACAAGCAAACTCACTGTTCTCCCCCTGTCTAAATGGGATATGACTCCCAAAGGTGTGGACATTCTTGGCAACGTGGGACAGAAATCCTAGAATGAGCTGGGACTCAGCATCAAGGGATTGAGAAAACCTTCCAGACAAAAAGGGGGAAGAGTGAAATGAGACAAAATAAAGTGTCAGTGGCTGAGAGATTCCAAACAGAGTTGAGAGGTTATCCTGGAGGTTATTCTTACGCATTAAGTAGATATCGCCTTGTTAGTCAAGATGTAATGGAGAGGCTGGAGGGAACTGCCTGAAAATATAGAGCTGTGTTCCAGTAGCCATGTTTCTTGAAGATGATTGTATAATGATATAGCTCTCACAGTGTGACTGTGTGATTGTGAAAACTTTGTATCTGATGCTCCTTTTATCTACCTTATGGACACACCAGTACAACATATGGAATAAAGATGAATAATGGGGGAACAAAAGTCAATATAAATTTAGATTGAAATGCTGGTGATCGGTGAGGGGGAGGGGTGGGGGTATGGTATGTATCAATTTTTTTTCTGTTTTCTTTTTATTTCTTTTTCTGAATAGATGCAAATGTTCCAAGAAATAATCATGATAATGAATATGCAACTAAGTGATGATATTGTGAATTACTGATTATATGTGTAGAATGGAATGATCAAAACTTATGAATATTTGCGTTTGGTGTTTTTTGGTACTTTTTAAAAATTTTAAAAATTAATTAAAAAAAAAACAAGAAAAAACAAAAAAGAGTCTTCTGGTTGTCCCGTGAATGGAAATTACCAGATTTAAAGAAAAACATCGGAATGCCCAGTTTCAAATAATGATTTTTTTCCTATAAGTATATCCCAAATATTGCATGGGATATACTTATACTAAAAAAAAAGTATTCATCTAGAAATTCAAATGTAACCAGGTGTCCTGGATTTTTCACTCACTAAATCTGGCAGTCGTATTTGGGGAGGACAGAATATAGGGGATGTGGGCAGGGGCTGGGACCAGGGAGGAGGTGACTTACCTGATTCAGGTGAGCCAGGATGAAGGTCAGCCCCAGGCAAAGGCAGAGGAGATGCTGATGCATTGGGCCTGGGGTGGGTCATGCTGGCCCTTTGTGGGGAGGACTTGGACTTTTACCCTGAGTAGGTGGGAGCCCTAGAGGGCTATAGGCAGAGGACACACTTGACCTGACTTAGTGAGAGGTCAAAAAACCCAGCTTCAGGGCTCAATGACAACCTGCCCTCCACCCCCAATAAGTAACCCCAGGTCAGAGGTTTCTGGCATTGGAGGGTTGAATAATCCTGCATAGTAGGGGTCTGTCCTCTGCACTGGGGAATGTGGGATAACATTCCTGGGCTCTACCCACCTCTCCACCAAAGCAAAACAAGCAGACCTGCCACCACCGCCCCCTGGCAGCTTCTGCCTGCAGAAATCTCCTCTCCTCCATCCCCACCAGCGAGAACCTCTGCTCTAGGTATTGCAAGTGGCCAGCAAGGGTGGCCCAGAGTGGACAAGGGACGAGTTGAGCCTTCCCGTCACTGGGACAATGTCTTTTGGGATGGGAGGGTCAGGTCGGCCGCAGACCACCCAGGCGGAGCTCACCCGACGTCTGTCCAATGAGCCAGGCAAGAGGGCGGCTGGCGGAGTCTGATAAAGCTTTTAATATTTAGAAGTCCGGGACACTTAACGCTGGCAATTCGGGCACGGGGTGGCACTCCCCGTCCGGCAGCTGGCCGCCGGCCGAGTCCACGGGGGCGCTCGCGGTGACGATGATGGGGACCCTGGCCTTGATGGTGGTCAGGGACCAGGGCAGGTGGACGGTGACGACCAGCTCGTACCGCGTCTTCATGAGCTCGCCGTCCCGCGCCCCGCCGCTCACCGAGATCACCGGGGGCAGGTGGAAGGTGCTGACGATCTTGGTGGCGTTGAAGGGCGCGATGTGGGTGTTGGCCTCCTGGCGCAGCAGCTCGCTGCTCTCTGCCCGCGTCCGCCGCTCCTCCTTGGGCGTGAAGCCCTCATACTGCACGTGGGCGTACAGGGCGAAGACCACTGCCTTCAGCCACTTGCCGGTCTGGTTGTTGATCTCCGTCGTGAAAATGACCCTCTCTGCGGGCCGGAAGACGTTCTTTTCCATGTGGATTTGCAAGCAGACGGTGCCCTGGCTGCAGCAGTTGTAGGAAATCTTCTTCTTGGTCTCCACGAACAGGGGCTTCTTCTAGAAGAGAGGAGGGGAGGGCAACAGAGTACGGTGAGGGATCTACCCACATGATCCTCTCACTCGCCTGAAGGTCCACTATGCTGGCACCTCTGAGGCTCTGGGGCTTTGGGGATTCTCCTGCTAAGACTGAAGGGACGATGACTGTTAAATGGAATAGGTAATCCTGGATTGGGTCTTGAGGATGGAAGAGAAAAGGCCCAGAAGGATGTCATTGGGACAGCTGAGAAAACTAGAATGTGGACTGTAGGCTTTTGGTCAACGTGAAATTTCTTGAACTTGGTCATTGTACTTAAGGTGGTCTCGTAAGCGAATATCCTTCTTCTTTTGGAAATGTACCTCCATCTCCCATACTTTGGAAGCATTATGTGTTCAGGGAGCGTGATGCGTGCACCCTACGCTTGAAGGATACATGGAGAGATAGAAATGGATGGGTGGCTGGATGGAGATGGATGGATAGATACAGATGATGGTGAGTTGGTGGAGAGATGGAGAGATAGAAATGATGGGTGGCTGGATAGAGATGGATGGATAGATACAGATAATGGTGAGCTGGTGGAGAGATGGAGAGATAGAAATGATGGGTGGATGGATGGAAATGGATGGATAGATATAGATGATGGTGAACTGATGCAGAGATGGAGAGCTACAAATGGATGGGTGGATGGCTGCAGATGCATGGATAGATGTTGACAGATGATGAATGAATGGGGAGATTTATATCTAGATAGATAGATAGGTAGATAGGCAAATGGATGGATAGATAGAGAAAGATGATGGATGGAGAGTTGGGGAGAGAGGGAATGTGGCAAAGTGTTAAAAAGTTTGTAAATCTGGGTATCTGAGTAGGGGGTACACTGGAGTTCTCTGTATTGATTTTTTGCTTTTGCAACTACCTTTTACCTTTGAAATTACTTCAAAATAAAAAAAGTTGAAAGAAAAAAAAGGGACCAAGACAGTCTGATACATGGGGGGTTTTCAGCCAGAAGCCTGGAGCCATCTCCCAGCTTCCTTTATTCCAGGCAGCTTACCAGTCTGAGGTTTTTTTTTTGTTTTTTGTTTTTTTTTTTACTATTTTTATTGAGCAATCTTCACACACATACATTCCATCCACAGTGTACAATCAGTGACTCACAAAATCATCACATAGTTGTATATTCATCATCATGGTCATTTTTAAAAACATTTGCATCACTCCAGAAAAAGAACTGAAAAGAAAAAGGAAAAAACTCATATATACCAGACAGCTCACCTCTCCCTCTCATTGACCACTAGTATTTCCATCTACCCAATTTATTTTACCCTTTGTCCCTCCATTAGTTATTTATTTTTTTATCCATATATTTTTTTACTCATCTGTCCATACCCTGGATAAAAGTAGCATCAGACCCAATTTTCACAATCACACAGTCACAATCGTCTTCAAGAAACAAGGCTACTGGAACACAGCTTTACAGTTTCAGGTACTTCCTTCCAGCCACTCCAATACACCGTAAACTAAGAAGGGATATCTGTATAATGCATAAGAATAACCTCCAGGATAACATCTCCACTCTATTTGAAATCTCTCAGCCACTGAGACTTTATTTTGTCTCATTTCTCTCTGCCCCTTTTCGGTCAAGAAGCCTTTCTCAATCCCTTGATGCCGGATCTTGGCTCATCTTAGGATTTCTATCCCATGTTGCCAGGGAGGTTTACACCCCTGGGAATCATGTCCCACGTAGGAGGGAGGGCAGTGAGTTCACCTACTGAGTTGCCTTGGAGAGAGAGAGAGAGAGAGAGGCCACATCTGAGCAACAGAAGTTCTCTGGGGGTGATTCTCAGATATAATTTTAAGTAGACTTAGCCTATCCTTGCAGGAATAAGTTTCATAGGGGCGAACCCCAAGATGGAGGGCTCGGCCTATTAATTTGGTTGTCCCCACTGCTTGTGAGAATATCAGAAATTCTCCAAATGGGGAAGTTGAACATTTTTTTCTTTCTCCTCATCCCCCAAGGGGACTTTTCAAATACGCCTTTATTCACTGTCCAAATTACTCTGGAATATTTCGGGACATCACACTAACCTGGACAAACCAACAAAATCTCAGTGCCCTATTCAAGATTCCATGTCCTTATGGTGTCCAACTAAACTGACCTGAGCATGGATTTTTTAATCTGTAAAATAGCCCTAAGAAATCAATTAGACCCTGGCTTTGTTTCCCACCTCCTTTATTCTCTTGCTATATGACTAGGGAAAGTAGCTTGACTTCTCTGAACCTTGTTTTTTGGCAAAACAGGAAATATCTTAAACAGTCGAAGCCCAAGGCCTGAATTTATCTAAATATTTCAGACTTCAGGGTTGGGCATGGGGACTGTGGGCTTTTGAAAACTGTAGAATTGACCTTATATGATGTATTTAAAGAATGCCTTAAAATGTAGTGCTACAGCAATAGACAACTGCTAGATTGCAGATAAAGTCGTATCTCTGTTATATTTAATGCGTGGTTTGGGTAATGTTTTATTTTTTTATTTGTGGATATAACATTCTAAAAGATCTGACATGACCTGGGGTTGGACAGAACTTGCTGGTGTAAAGATTTTGGAATTCCTTGCTTCCCACTTTTGATGGCTTCCTGTGTTTCCTTCAAGAGGAATCTGATACCTTGACAAGTGTTGTAAAAGTATACTTTTACAAGTTGCTGCATCCTCTTTGATCTAACTCAAGCTTACCAAAAAAGAATAGGAGAATAGAATAGCAAATACAGCAAGTGGGAGCCAGCTTGTATCAGTTTGCAAGAATTGGTCATAAGCATTTTTTCCCCTATTCCCCCCAACTTCTCAGGTAGATAGCTTAAAATTGGCCAGGGTGGAAGTATTTACACCATGGAAATTGGCAAACACCACAAATCAGGGTTGTCCCAACCCTGCCACCCAATTTCCACTGTGTTTTGAATCACTTAACTAGTTCACCCCTGCCATGTCTCTGTTTGATTTATCAAAGTTTACAATTAAACTCTGTTTTCTATTTACATCAGAGTTGAAGTCCCTTTTCCCACCCACCTTTCCTGAGGGAAAATATGGTGTTTATCATATTTATGCATTTTTAACTTTAAACAGTTATTATGAAATACAACACGGGTTGGGAAAACTCCACAAAACAAACATAAAAGTTAATACATCATTATAAGGTTGACTCCCCTGTAAACTCCACTTAAGTCATGGAAGTTTCTTCTCAACCCCCTGGTGAACCTCAGGGCATTCCCAGCTCCAAAGTGCAACCATCCCACACTGAACCTGGTCAATTCCTTGTTCCTACACATTTTATTTTCTTGGTACATGTATGCAAGTGTGTAAACAAGATATATATTATTTCAAGAAAAAACAAAAAAAGCAAACCATGAAAAGGATGAGCCTCACCATATCTTACTACCCAGTTTAAGAAATAAACCACCTATCGATATGCCTGAAATCTCCTGGGTTCTCTGTACCCTGCTTTCCCCTTCCCGGGCAACTGTCCTCTGAATTAGGTGTTTTTGTCCTTCCCGGGCGCATCTTGATGTTATTTAGGAACACAGCTATTTGCAGAAGAAGCATATAGTATCGCTTTGCATATTTGATACTTTGAAGAAATGGTATCAAGCTGCCTGTGATTTCTAGCAAAATGCCTGTCTTGCTCAACATTAAATGTTTGCAATTCATTCAAATCGCTGCCTGTCGTTCTGACTCATGTGTTCTCACGATGACGATCGAATGCATTGCAAAATAATTCATTTCTCCTTCCATTCCCCTCCCCCACCATGAAGGACATTCTTGTAGCTTCATGTGTTTGATAGCATACAATTGCTAAAAAAAAAAAGAGCATCCTGAAGACAGCGTTCTTGGTTATGTGCGAGAGCTGTTCCAGGGCAGGGGTGGGCAAACTCTTAGCGTAAAGAGCCAGATAATAAATGTTTTAGGGTTTGGAGGTTGCTTGTAGTCCTCTCTCCTGTTCCTACTCAGCCTTCCCTTCTTTTTATTCCTCTCTACTTTTCCCTTCTTCTCTTCCTTCTCCTATTTCTCCTCCTTCTCCTTTTTCTTCCTTTCTTCTCCTCCTTTTTATCCACCACTGCTCACAGTAAAATATAGATTTTTAAAAATTTTTAAATAAAAAATACGACAAGATTCTTGCATATGATCATTCCGTTCTACATATATAATCAGTAATTCACAATATCATCACATAGTTGCATATTCATCATCATGATGATCATTTCTTAGAACATTTGCATCAATTCAGAGAAAGAAATAAAAAGACAACAGAAAAAAAATTCATACATACCATACCTCTTACCCCTCCCTTTCATTGATCACTAGCATTTCAATCTAAGTTTATAAAATATAGGTTTTAATACTGACTCAAAAACACTTATATCTATATTTACATTTACAACTATGAGAGAATTAAGTTTCATGAAATAATACTCATGTTTATTTTGTGCCTGCTGATATTTCCTACTCTATTCATTTATTTTTTGCTTTAAAAATTTTTTTTTAATATTTATTCATTTAAAAGTGTTCATTGCAACCCTCTGAATGAATACTCTATTCATTCTCTTCTTTCATTTTAAAAGAGTTGGTGGCAACTCCTCTACCAAATTTATTATTTCTTTCTTTATTATTATTATTATTATTTTTAGGTGCATGGTCCGGGAATCAAACCTGGGTCTCCCGCATGGAAGGCGAGCATTCTACCACTGAACCACCCATGTACCCTTCCAAATTTTTTGTTTGTTTGTTTGTTTGTTTGGCATGGGTAGGCACCAGGAATCGAACCCGGGGTCTCTGGCATGGCAGGCGAGAACTCTGCCTGCTGTGCCACCGTGGCCCGCCCTAAACCAAATTTATTTTTTGGTAATTTTTATTCTGTTCTGCTTCTTCTAATTTTTTTTTTTTCCATTTAAAAAAGTTGAGCGCAGCGCACCAAACTGCCTTTATTCTGATGTTTTCTAGTCTAGCCTTCTCTTTCATATTATAAAAATATGCCGGGAACACGCTAAATAGATTTTCAACTCACAATGAGTCACGACCCGCGGTTTGAAAGTCACTGGCGCTTCTCTGCACCCAGTCTGATTTCTTTCCTCTTTGGAAAGTTGGATCAACCCCTGACCCTGTGACCTTGCCTCCCACACCTTCCCTCTGGCCCCCATGTGGCCTCTCTTCAGCTTTCCCGCGCTTCCCCTCCTCCCGAGGGCTGATGGCAGGCAATTTCTTTTTAAATCCCTCTAGTCTTATCCGAAAATTCCTCGCATTTGTTAGGACCCCGCAAGTGCTAAGGCATGGCTCAGCTGCCCTAACTCAAGAGCAAGCCCTCCTCCGTTCAGCCCTGGCCCTGAAGAAGGTACCAGTGGTGACCCAGTGGGGTCCCTGTGCCAGGCCTGATGGGGTGGCCAGAGTGCCCCGACCCCCCCGCCCCGAGAAAGTTGGGGTACATATCCGACTATGCTCAGTTCTTGGCTTTGGAGCTCTTTGGAACCCTGTATCCCTTTGGTATATAAGAGACATTATGAGGATTCATTCATTCCAATCCATTCATTCAAATTCATTGCATTCATTCAAAATTCATTCATTCACTCATTCATTCATTCATTCAGATTTAGCATCCAATATCAAGGAAAACCCACAGCAGCGAAGACCAGTTGAAATCCCCGTCCTGGTCGGGGAGACAGAGCATAAAGATGATACATTTGAAAATGAACCAGGTATAAGCAACAAGGCTGAGTGATACAAAAGGGGGGGATGTGAAAAGGGAATTCGGGGAGGGCTCCCTTAGGGTTGATGGCTAGGAAGGGCCTCTGGGAAAAGCTAGTCTCCCAAATGGCACGTACTGTATGAACAGGCGATGAGTCATGTTTTTCAAAAATTTAAAAGTACCAGGCTTGGCAGGGATGTGATGAAATCAAAATCCTCCTACATTGCTGGTGGGCAAGTCAGCTGGTGCAGCCGCTTGTGGAAAACAGCCTGGCAGTTTCTCAAAATGTTTAAATGTGGAGTTACTCTATGACCCAGCAATTCCACTCCTGCATATAAACCCAAGAGACGAGAAAACACCAGTCTACGCAAAATCTTGCATTTCTTCATTGCAGCATTCTTCACAGTTGTCGAAAGGTGGATGGATGGATAAACACAATGTCCTATATCTATACACTGGAATATTATTTAGAAGTGCAATGAAACAAAGTACTCATCCACATTACAGCATGAATAAACCTCAAAAATATGACGCCGAGTGAAAGAAGCCAGCCACAAAGGACCCATCAATATAAAATGTCCAGATCAGGCAAATTCACAGAAACAGAAAGTGGGCTATTGGGGCTGGAGGGCTGGGGGGAAAGGATATGGCTAGCTAATGGGGTACAGGGTGTCCTTTGGGGAAAAATGTTCTAAATTTGATGGTGGTGATGGTTGCACAATTCTTTTGCATATACTAGAAGCCACTGAAATGAACAGTTTAAATGGATGAATTGTCTGGGGCATAAATCGTATCTCAAAAAAGCTGTTAAAAGAGCTGTTAAAAAAAAAAAGATTGGAGGGGGAAGATTTCATGCCTCCTGGTTCCCAGCTCCCCTCCCAGGAGGCTGCCTCTGTTGCCAGTTTTTGGTGTCTCCTTGCCAGACGTTTGTTACACCTGCAAGGAAGTCTGTGGCTTTTTTTTTTCTTTCTTTACCACCAACGGTGGCATCGTTATACATGCTGTTCTGAACTTTTCTTTATTCATTCAATGTGATATCTCGGGGATCCTGACCTGGAGAGCTGCTTCATTCTTCTTTTTTCCTTTTTTTTACAGCCATAGAATATTCCTTTGACTGGGTGCCTCTACTTTCTTGAAAAAATCCCCTTTGCAACGGATGTTTAGGCTGTAGCCAGGTGTTGGGTTGTTTTTTTTTTTTTTTTTTGCCACTACAAACAGGGCTGCAAGGGGTCATGTCACGTGAGAGATTACTTGCAGGAGAAATTTCTAGAAGGGAGGTGGCTGGGGCAAAATGCATGTTCCTTTTTAGTTTTGATAGTTGTGGCTAAATTGTCTCCCTAGGCGGTGTGTGTGTGTGTGTGTGTGTGTGTAGCACTTTATATGCCCAGAGCAATGCAGGAGAGTGAAGACGTGGCTTCTGAGCCAAGATCTGAAGGACAAGGAGGAAGGATGGGGGTGTGTCAGGCAAAGGCCAGTGAGCAGGTCCTTGTGGCTGGAGTGGAGGGAGGGATGGGGAGAGAGGGAGACAGGGAGAGAGGAAGGGCTGGAGCAGGTTGTCCAGGGCCCTGTGGCCTGCAGGGAGGACTTGGGCTTTTCCCCAAGGCAGGTGGGAGCCATGGAGGGCTGTGGGCAGAGGACGGACGGGACCTGACTCAGGTGTTCCCAGGCATCCTCTGTGCACCGTGGGACAACGGAGTGAATGTGGGGGAGAGTCATCTTCCTCCTGGTGCAGTCTCCGTTGTCATTCCCCTGGACCGAGTACTAGCACCTGTCCTGGTCCCCTGACCCCTGCCCTCTCCACACATAGTCTGTCCTCCCAGCAGTGGCTCGAGTGAGTCCGATTGTGACCCTCCCCCTTCCACAGTCCTCTTTGGCTCCCACTTCAGCCGCCAATAAAAGTCCAAGTTCTTCTGGCCCCAGCCCCTCCCTGCCCCAGGGCCTTTGCACTGGCCATTCCCTCTGCCTGGAATACCATCCCCTAGCTCTCCCTGTGGCTTTTCCATTCTCTGCTAAAATGTCACCATCTCAGAGAAGCCTCCCTTGACCAATCTGGTTAAAAAAAAAAGCAAAACAAAACTGAGTACTTGAAAAAAAACAAAACAAAACACTGTTTTCATTACTCTCAACCCTTAGCTGTGATCATAATATAGCCCTTACCAGTTATGGGGCACCTCTTTGGTATAGACCTTAAGCTAGAGCTAAGGGCTTGCAGAGTACAAGCTTCGGGCCAGGGAAGTGCCACTGTTACCCCATTGTGCACATTAGGACATTGGCGCCTTTGCAAAGTGTTGATAGTCACCCAAGGCCACATGGCTCTTGAAGGGTCCGGGGGTGGAGTGCTCAAGTCCGGTCTGACCCGATGCCTGAGTTCTGTCCCGTTGCCTGAGTTCTCCCCACCCACCACCGCCTCTGCACTCTGGCTTAGCTTTGAAAAGAAGCTTAGAGAGGGGACGTATGGCCCAAGGCCCAAAGTCTGCTGATCTGAGAGCTGGTCCACCCCACCAAACATCATCCTCAGAGGTTGGCCAGGCCGGGGGTGATTGTGCCACTACACAGAAAACATCGCAATGGTGGTCAAGATCGAAGGAACATGTGCCCTCCCAGCCCTGGAACTGCAGTAAGTCCACTCGCTGGTCTTCTGGCGGCCTAGAAGGTGGGCACTATCTCTGTGCCCATTTGACAGATGGGGAAACAGAGGCACAGAGAGGCAACTTCCCTTGCAGCCGGGAGAGGGGGGAGCCAGGATTTAAACCTGTGCCTTGGGAGCTAGAACAACAACCTCATCGGCCACCAAACTCTGCTGCCAAGAGTCCCCCAGGGAGATGAAGTAACCTTGGCCAGTGTCACGCCCCCTGCTCTGACTTCCGTATCTGCACCTGGTTGCCCGTTGCATGGATGCAAGACAGCCCTTCCCTCCCCCAGGGCTGAGACTCCCGCCCCCATTCCCTGGCTCCTGCGGGGGCATCACAGCCATTGTTTGAGGGTCCAGGTTTCCTGGAAAATTTGTGAGGTCCAGGCTGCTCTCTCACCTAGAGAATTATAGTGGGGTTTCCTCTCAAACTTGGCTTTCTGCAGACTTTCTCCCACTCAGAGCTAGTCGACATTTGCAGCAGGATTAGTCTGTTTTGGGGGACCACCCTGTGCATTGTAGGGTGTTGAGCCGTGTCCCTGGCCTCCACCCCCAAGATACCAGAAGCACCCCACTAGGTGTGATGCCCACAAATGTCCCCAGACATCGCCCATCATTTCCTGGGGAGCACCGAATCGGCCCCAGCTGAGACCCCACTGCCTTGGTCCCATCCTGGTCTCTGACTTACCTTCCGTGAAATAGCTGAGCCTGGGGAGACGCCAACACCTTCCCCGATTGGCCCTTCCTCTGCCCCTGCCCATCGGCCTCCCCTGTCCTACTGGGGACTTTGAGGATATCCCCTTCCTCCAGCCCAGCCCCATCGGTACCTGGAATGCGTTTTCTTCATGGAAGTCCGAAGTCCCTTGAATCATTAGGTAGATCCTCTGCTTTGCTAAAATTTGCTCCCGACCCATGCAAGAAGCTTGTAGGAAGTAGAAGACATGGCCAATTTTGCTGGCGAACGTAGAAGGAAGCCTGGGAGGTAAGTTGAAATGGAAGTCAAAGGTGTGGCTCCCTGCACTTAACCAATTATCTGCAAGCAAAACATACCGAGGCCATCAGAAAGTTCTAGAATCCTTTCGTCCTTCCTTCCCCTTTCTTTCTTCATCTCTTCCTTTATTTATTGTTTCGGTGGGGAGTTGGGTTACTTGTTTGGCCTTTCTGTAACCTTTCTGTATCTGAGTGAGGCTGAGCCTCTCCTTTTAGAGAACCCTTGGCATGTAGATATTACACAAATGCTAGGTCTCAGCTGCGCTGGACAGGGAGGCCCTGGCTGGGTGCCGTGGCTGGGGTGGTCACTCCAAACCGTTGACATGGACTGGCTTAGCACACCCCAGTTCTGGGCCTGAGAAAGTTGAGGGATTGAGTTGGGATTCAGGCATGCATTCATTCCACAGGTACATGGTGAACACCTGCTGTGCTAGATGTGGTTTCAGGCAGTATTTTGCAGCACTGAGCAAGGCAGATAAAACTCCCTGCCTTCATGGAGCTGGATCTTTGGTGTTGGTATACCGTAGGTGCTTAATATTTATTGAATGAGTGACAACCAAGGAAGGACCCTCCAAGGCCACCCCCATATCTATGACATCCACCCCCCACCGGCCCCTTTCTAGTTTCTTTCTTGCATTTTTCTGAAACCCTCTCATTTGATAGTGAGCTTTTTGTCTTGTCTCCCTGCCACCCCCACCAGATGCCAATTCCAAAGACACTGGGGACTAATTTTTTTTTTTTTGTCCATTACTGCATCCCCAGCACCTGGCATGCTGTTTGTGCACAGTAGATGCTCAATAAACGTTAAGTAAATGAATGAAACCATCACTTTGGGTTGATGCTTTTCAGGAGAAATTAAGTCATCTGGAAATATCAAAGGGTGGTACCTAATGCTGGGAGTGGAGTTGGGTGGGGGGTATGTTTTGGCAGTAGTTGAAACAATGAACATTCGCTGAGCACTTATTGTATGCCCAACTCAATTTTAAGCCTTCTGTATGCCATTAAATCATTCAGTCCTCAAAACAATCTTATGAAGTAGAATTAAAAAAAAAATTGTTCCCATTTTACAGAATGGTTAATTGGAGCGCTGGGAAGTGACGTAATTGCCAAATATTAGGGTCCAGCATGTTGCCACTTGTCCCCCAGATATCTGCCTGGCTGATGACCACATATCACTCTGATATGTGCTCAGGTCACTTCCTCGGACAACTACATCTAAAATAAAATTGTCACCCAAGTGCCTACCAAACCTGCTTGATTGCCAAGTATCTGGAAACATCCCCATAAACATGGATTGGAAAGGACAGACATCCTGAGTGGCTAAGGCACATGATGCTTGAGTGAAGTCTGGAAAGCTTTCCCCAACTCTTCTGCCACCAACCTCTTTCCCCCTGACCACAGGCCCTCCTTATTTCATCTCCTTGGGAGGAAGATTTACCTATAAAATAACAAGATTTGGGGGGTTTCTATGGGCCTCCCAAAAGGCAATTGTTGGACTAAATGTAGCATTTTCCAAGGGGACTACTTTGAGCCATCATTTTGAATATCTGAGTTCTTTCAGCTTCTTATGAAAGCTAGTCTTGTTATTTTCGTGTTTCAAGTACCTGATTGTCATTGTTTGACATGGCTTCCCTCCTAGGAAAGGATCAAGATTCTGCCCATTTCTGATATCCCTGTGGGTTTGTTGATCGACTAACAGATGTGTTTACCTTCCAGGCCCAGGTTCTTATTATGGCTAGGTTGGCTGTCCTTACCCTCCACTGGAAACGTCTTTGTCTTATGCACGTAGTCTGCCTTGTTGTTGCAAATAACATCTCTGCTGTAATCGCGGGACGCCCCGGTTTCTTCGTTCCATTCGACGTAACCCCTTCCCACGAGCTCCACCTTCACTATGGGGTCCACCAGCGTGCTTTTCAGGGTTAGAATCACCTGCCCTTTTATGCTGGAGCCGGCCAGGTAGACCGCATCCTTGGGCAGCACTAATTCGATCGACTTCACCACAGACATGTGGGGTTGGGGTGGTGGAGAAACATCCTCCCCCCACCCCCCTGCCTCTGAGATTCCCGGTACCTTGGCCGCAGTGAGGTCACCCGTCTGTGACGTCACTCCAGCCAGGGTTCCAGGAAGAGAGAACCCCCAAGGGGCCGGGAATGGAGGCAAGGCTGCCATCTGGGCTGGAGGTGGGGGTCTGTTTTGGGACCTCATGGTCTTTCAGTGGTTCATGAAATGATAGCCTGGCCGTTTTCTTTTTCTAGGAGATAACAATGACAACAACAAACCCAACAATTCTGCCTCGTATGGAATGCCTATCACTGTGCCGGGGGTTTGGGGGCCATTTGGACAATTCCCTAACCATCCCATTGAGGTGGGTACCATCAGCTGCATCTACAGATGACGAACAAGAGGCACAGGTGATGAGCCCAGAGGTATTTTCTCCCTATGTGATAGTCCCCACGTGATATGTGACCCTCTTGGAATTCACACATTGATTTTGGGTCATAACTAAGGTAATCATTTTTATTTTAATGGCTCTATATGAATACCAATCTATATTAGGAAAAAAAAAAGAGATAAATATGGCCAGAACAAGGAATCTGATTTGGTCTGGATATGCGCAGGGCAACATGTCAATTTGACCAATGACAGTTGTCACAGAGCACCATCTTTCCAAGTTCCTGGCATTTCTCTTTATGCCTGCATCTCCCTCATTCGATGGTCCAGACCGGTGCCTCGTCTTACAAAGCTCTGTGACCACCAGTGTCTGCCACCAGGGCCTGACTCAGAGAAGGGGGTTCAATGAAAGTTTGTTGAATGATTGAATGACCTCCAAGAGTGTGTCATTTTGCAAAAGAGACACCGAAACCTTTGCACCCTGGCAGTTATTCCTGGTGCCTGATGGACCATTGTCTAGTGGGAGGGACAGGAAACCTGAAGAAGCGCTAGGAAGTTTGTCCACTCTCAGGCTCTGGCAGCTCTCATTCATTGTCTTTGCTGTATCTTGCTGCTTCTGTGGACAACTTCTTGCTTCTTTCTGGCATAATCTTTTATATTATTTATTAATTATTAACTCAAGCAACCCCTCTGAGGCTCATACTTCCGACTTTCTCAAAATGATGAAAGAAGCAGGGCCTTTCATTTCCACCCCTTAGTCTTTTCAGCAGGGAAATCCAGATACCTCTCTCTGCATTACTTAACTTTAAATTCCCAAAGAGCCTGGGCTGGGCTTTCCTGCCCCAAGTTTACCAGAAGAATGATATTACCTTTTTCAGCCCCGTTGACTTTGTACAACAAAGGTACAAATAGATGACATGCCCTCACCAGGGTTCCTGTGGCAGCTGTTTTCGATTTAGAAGATTGAACCTTCCCAACCAACTTGGGTAGGGCGGCTTGATATCCTGCCCACATCTGTGATGTGGCACAGGTGATGACTGAGGGTCCAGAAATGTGTTCGGTAGCACCGTCCAAGTCACGAAGTTGGAGAAAATAAACAGCTGCACCTGGATTTTGCAGTGTTGGGGTGTATTGGTTTCCAACGGTTGTTATATGACAAATCACCACAAATTCCAGAAGTCTGAACTGGGTCTTCCAGGGTCAAAGTCAAGGGGTTAGCTGGACTGAATCCCTCATGGGAGTTCTGGGGGAAGATTAGTTTCCTTGCCTTTTCCAGTTCCTCGGGGCTGCCCATGTTCCTTATCTTGTGGCCATATCATTGCAATGTCTGCTTTCACCATCAGCTCTCCTCTGATCCTCCTGGTCCTTTTTAGGACTCCATGATTACATTGGACCCAGCTGGAAGATCTAGCCTACTGTTCCTACTTTGAGATACTGAACTTAATGACACCTGCAGAGTCCCTTTTGCCACGTCAGGTACCATATTCGAAGGTTCCAGGGACATGGATGTGGCTGTCTTGTTGGGTGGTGGGGGTGGGTATTCTGTCTTGGGAGAATTAAGACTGGAAGCGCAAGTGCCAAGCTGGAAGCTTCCTTGGCACAGGGCCAGAGGCATCTTGTGCCAAAGGTTAAATCAGAGCTCCTTGCTTTCCTGCTTCCAGCCTTCCTGTGCTGCCCACGGCTCTCAGGGGAAAGATGGACGTCCTCCTGGTGGTTGGCGAGAGCTTAGGTGACACCCCTCGGACGGCATCCCCTCCTGCTTTCCCTTTGGCTCGGCCCTCTCCAGCTGCTACTCCAGTGCCTCTAAGCCTTCTCTGGCCTCGGACCTTGCCCTTCCCTCCTTGTCTTAGCTCAAATGTCACCTACTAGGAGAGACCACCTCATCCACCCTAAGCAGAACGTCCTGCCCCCCTCCCTCTCCCCACACGTGTGGACGCTGGTCACTCCCTGGCCATTTGCCTGTCTCCGTAGCTCCAAGTATTATCTGACATTGCCTGATTTATTCACTGGGACAAGAATCTACCTTTTCTGGAGAACACCGACCGAGCCTCCCTGAGAACGCTGGGCCCCCTGCCCCCCCAGTTCTGAGCACCCAGTCTGGCAAAGTGCAGGTGCCCACTATGGGTCACTGTGTGCCCGCCAGGGCTGGCCAGTGTGAGCAGAGTGGAGGGGGCAGGGCCACCCTGCTGCCTGGACAGCTCGAGAAGGCGGGAAAACGAGGCGGGAAAACCCAGCAAACAAGCTCTGCGGGTGGGTAGGGTGGGGAGTGCTGGCGCGCCCTGATGCAAGTTAGTGGGGCTGGGGTCCATCGGGCAGGCCATTGGGGTATGGAGGGTCTCGTTGGGGGGCGCCCCCAACATTGCCCAGCTGTATTTAGGCATTGATTCCGGCCTTGCTTGCCCTTCTAGTCACTGCGAGCCCAGGGAGGTGGGGGAAGTGCAGGAACCGAATGAAGAGGCCAGGGGTCTCTACCCTGGGGGGTGGGTGCCTGTCCTGGGAGTTCTGGGGGGTACTGAGAGCTCCTGGGGGGCACTAGTGGGGGGGGTTCCAGGTCCCGCCACCAGGCTCCGTTGCACACTGGGCGCGCCCAGCAGAGCGCGCAGGGCTGGGCGGGGCTGGGGCCCGCTGAGTGGAGGGGGCGCTGCACAGAGGCGGGGGCGCCCCCCACCCCCTTTCTTGCTTCCCGCCACTGCGGCGTCCAATCACCAGGCAGGCGCCCGCCCTCGGCGCGGCCTCCCGTGGCCCCGCAACTCCCAAACGCCGAGTTTTCGCGGGAAAAAAATCAGAGCAGCTGGCAGCGCGGCGGGCAGCGGTGGCCGACCGGGCGCTCCGGGTCGCACGCAAGTCCGCTCGGGGTCCGGGCCACGCACGCGGCTCCATCGCCATCACCCAGTCGGGTCAGGCGCGCAGGCAGGCGAGCGGATCGGGGGCGGCCGGCCAGGTGAGCGGCAGGGCGGCTCGGGGTGCCAGCCTGGCCCGGTGACACCGGGCGCGGGGACTCTGCAAAAGTTTCCCAGGAGCTGCCCGGGACGCGCGGCCAGCACGGAGCGCGGAGGCTGCCCTGCCCGCGGCCCCTGGGATCGGGACCGTCCCCGTCGCCAGTCCCTGGGAATCGCCCCCGGGCATCCCGGCCCCGGGGCGGGGGCGACCGGGACATCGCGACCGCCCCCAAGAGCCCAGCGGGGGTCGCGCGGGCCGGGCGGGGGGAGGGCCGGGCGAGTCGCGGGGGAGGATGTCAGGCTCCGCGCCTGCGCGCGGGGCTCCCCGCGATTCAATTGTCGCGCCCGAGCCCGATTTCGCGCGCCCTTAGTTCCCCGGGCGCTCCTGGACCAATGGACAGCGGGCGGGGCGGAGCGGCCCGGCGCGGTGGAGCCAATGGGCGAGGTGGGCCAAGTGAAGGGGGCGGGACTCGGCGAGCGGGGCCCCTCGGCCGGTCCCGGTGGTGGGGGTGGGCGTGGGCTCGCTAGCTCTGCCCGCGCTGTCTGGAGGGCTGGCAGGAGGGGCCGCCGGGACCGGGGGTCGGGGGCCGGGACTCGGGGAGCGCGAGCCGGCGCCGGGGAACCCGTTAGCGCGTCCCGGCAGCGACCGCCGAGCTGAGGTGAGTCGCGGCGCGTGCTGGGGCGGCCCGGACGGGGCGCCCGGTTGCCATGGGCACCGCGGGGCCGGCTGCGTCGCGCACGCGCGGGGGGCGGCGGGAGAGGACGGTGCAGAGGGGGTCCCGGGGCTCGCGGACCACGGGTGGGGTCCCCCTTACCTTCCCGGTCACACTTTATAGAGTTCCCCGGGGACTTCTGAAGTTCTGGGCCGCGCTGGACTTTTGGGATTCTCTTGACCGCAAGTAGTAATCCAAAGAATGAATGAAGGCACGAACTTGGCCACTCACTGTTCCCCCGCGCTCCCTTGGCCGGGTCCCACTCTGGACGTTGGTGTTTTCTTCTGTGAGAGAGGCGGGTGGGTTGGATTTGGAGCGGGGGTTCCGCGATCCCTTTTGCCTTCCCCTAAATACTCCTTCGTTCTCCATCCTCAGCCCCTTGCCAGTCCACAAACGCACTCACGAATTCCTTCATTTAAGCTGCCAGGTCTAGCAGTCTTTGGGGAACGATTGTGGTTGGGAGGGCGTCCTGGGCGTTTCCCGGTGATTCGCCGTCGGGACCAAAGCGACCATGGCCCGAGGATGGCCCGCGCGTAGCGGAACTGACGGTCCTCCCCTCCTCTCCCCGCCACCCAGCGCACCACCATGTGGATCCAGGTTCGCACTATGGACGGCAAGGAAGCCCACTCAGTGGACTCACTGTCCAGGCTGACCAAGGTCGAAGAGTTGAGGCGGAAAATCCAGGAGCTGTTCGGCGTGGAGCCCGGCTTGCAGCGGCTCTTCTACAGGGGCAAGCAGGTAAACCCGCTTTGTTCTCCCCTGGCCTCAGCCGCCACCAGCCGCCACGTTCTCCCCCCCTCGTCCGGTCCGCCTCGCAGCACCCGGAAGGAGAAGTCCACAGAAACCTCAGATGCCTGGGCGAGGAACAAAGGCTGGGCCTGCCGATTGCCAGCCTGGGCGGACAGCTGGCACTGGAATCTGTGGGCCTTGGGCTTTTAAACTCCTTTTGTTTTTACAGACCTCACCAGGAAATAATTTCTAGAGAAAGGAGTCGGAGGTGGCTAACAGTGCTGATGAATTTAGAGGAAGGGCCTGCAGTTGTCACACCCGATGGGTCAGAAAGGGCAGGAATTTTCTTGGAAGCACTCAGTGGCGGTCCATGGCCTGGGCCTAGAGAGAGCATCAGACTTCAGGGGCTCTGCTTCTTAGAAATTTGGAGGAGACGATTCCAAATCTGGAGATGGTGCTTACAGAACAGCAATTTCCGCCACCCTGGGTCTGGTTTCCCAGCGAGCTGCTTGTGAATCGGGGCGTGTCGTGAGCTCTCCGCTGGCTCTGCTAGGCCTCTTGGTCCCTTTTCTTTCCTCTCTCCCTAGGTCCTTGTAACGTTTAAAATGGCCACCCTTGCTTGAACAGCTACTATCCGCTTGGGACGCTTTTGCCTAGTAGCGCCCGACGTTCTCCCTTGGTGCTGGTGTCCCTGAGCGAGTGGGATTTCCTGGGTGAAGTGAGGTGGTATGGGAGAAAGTGTTGGTCCCGTCTGCTAGGGCCATCTTGAAATCAGATGGACTGAAGGGACAGGGGCGTGGACTCTAGCTTAAAAGTAGTCCGTTGGGCTGTGTACACCCTACTTTTGTTATGGCAGTTTGAACTGGGTACTGCTGCCACCTGGTGTCTAGATTGCAAAACATGTGCTCTGAGCTCTGCCAGGGTTCTTTTTTTGGGGGGTGGGGGTGTGTGGTGGGAGGATCTTATGTGCTTTCTTGAAATGAGACGTGATGATTAATTTTTGGAACTCATGGCGCCCTAGGAGACCGTTCTGTGAGAGATGTGATGACTTAGATGTCTTGAGAATTTGAGTGAGCCCGCTCTGCTTGGGGAGGTGAGCCGGATCCCGCAAGCCACGTGGCCTGTGGATTTTGCTTATTCGGATACCGTAGTAGTGGCTTGAGGAGAGGGAGGGCTGTGAGCAAACTCCGTGGGTGCTCTCTTCCTCCTTCCTCTACCGACGTGACTCATTTCTATGCCATGCAATTTGATTTTTCTCTGCCACTCTATTTATTTGTTCGATCAGAGGGGCCTTCCCTTCACAAATAGTTTTCGAAAATTGCCTGCGAGTGCTTGCACCCAAGTCCCCTCTGATGGAAGGCAGCGAACATTTTTTGGTTCCTGCTGTGTGCCTGCCGGTGTTCGCATTTTTACATTTCCTTTTCCTTCGAATTTTGATTATGAACAATTTCAAGCATGCAAAGAAGTTAAAAGAACCGTGGACACTTAAAAGACCCACGATCTAGGCTTTTTTGCTATCGACATTTTTGCTTAATTTGCTTTATCACTTCGCTCTCCCTCTACCCTTGCCTCTCTTTCTCTCTGCGTCCATCCGCCTTATTATTTGGGGGTATGTTTCAAAGTAAGTTGCAGACACCACCCAGTCCGTGTCACCCCTAAATTCTTCAGCTTACCCAGCATTTACTAGAACTCTGTATTGGTTAATAGCATCTTGCGGTTTTTTTGGAGATAAAACTTATGTATAGCGAGATATACACATCTTAAGCGGACCATTTGAAGAGTTCTGACAACTATGTACGTGTGTGTAACCCAAACCCCCGTCACCCTTCATTTTGTAATATATTATTTCACCCATACAAAAATAATCGTCACAACTGTATAAAGTTGCAAAGCAGGAAAATAACCCAGGCATGGCTGTGTGCATTAGATGTGTACATCATAATCCGTCAGAATGTCGGGATGGGGACGCCTGCTCGCTGCCACAGGGGCAGCAGTCGGCTCTGACCTAGAGGAGAGCTGAGATTTGAACTCTGGACTCCAGCTTCTGAGACTGAGCTCTCTCCCACCCTGCATTTCTCTTAGCAGTATAAATTTGTAGAGTGATAAAAAGACCCATGTTCTTGTGTAACTGATAAAACTGCCCAGTCCTTCCTTCCCCACACGGCAGCTTCGTGAGGCCACATCGCCCCACTCTGTGAGGAATGTGTAGTTGTTTCGGTTTTCCGGATAAGGAAACCACGCTTCAGAGCTGATGCAATTTCCCCAAGGTTGCACAGCTTGTAGGTGTCAGGGCCACAAAGAAGCCAGGACGGAGACTGGAGAGTGGGGTAGGGGGAATGCATGGAATAATTGCTTTGCAGCGGACTGCCTAAATAGATGTAAAGCAGCCAACTTCCAGCGGGTGGGATTGAGGCTGTTGTTTTTACAGAATGTTCTAGAAAGTGTCCACAATCTTTTTTATTTTTTATTTTTAAGAAACACTGCCCAGCAGTGTGAGGTCAGATGAGAATATAAGGGGAACACAATTGAGTCTCCCTCCAGGATGCGGAAAGGTTTCGCAGCATCTTCAGTTGATGGGGGTTGGCGCTTTTGTTGCCTGGTCTGTGGAAATGCAGTGAGCGGGTGGGGGAAGGGCCTTTGGGCGGCAAGCCCAGCCTGGGCAAAGGCAGGAGGCATCTGGCCCCTGTTTTGGGGGACTGCCCATAAAAATAACAATGGCTGTCATTCGTGGTGCGTCTTTAACACGCCCAGGTATGATGCTTTGTGCTTTACATGGTCTTCTCAAATGTGTGTCATTTACTCACTTTTCAAATGGGGCCAAGTGTGAATTCTGCGAGGACTTTAGGGAGGGCCTTCAGATAAGCTCAGCTCAGAGTTTCCCACCTCAGTGCTGACATTTGTGGTGGTCTTGGGCACTGTGGGATGTCGAGAAGCACAGCATCCCTGGCCCTTGCCCACTTGATGCCAGGAGCGTCCCCGCCCTGCATTTGTGACAGCTCAAAATGCCTGTCGGCATTGTCCATGCCCCACTGCAGTGGGGTGGTGCTGGGGTGTGTGTGTCGTGGGGGGCTGGCGGATTCATCTGCAGTTTACTTTAGAAAAATGGTGAAACCAGCCACATCTGCTTCAAAGGCTGCATTCAGAGCTTCGAAACGGTGGCCTTAGTAGAAAGGCCTTGCAAGCATTCACTATGTCACAGGGTGACACCAAATGGCCCCGCTGGACTGGCCTTTTCTCACGCCTGCTCCTATTTCCCTGGAGCAGAGAAGGAGCGAGGTGGCAAATCTGACGGCCTCCCAGAGACCCGTCCTGCAGGCTATGGGAAGGGGGGGGGGGTTCCTCTGTCCCCAGGAGAGATCCCAGCCAGAGGGCCGGTCAGCCAACATTCCATAAAGTGCCCGACAGTACATATTTGTGGCTTTGCAGGCCAGGGGGTCTGTGTCAGGGTCACTCAGCTCTGCCATGGTACGCAGTCCCTACGTGGATAGGGGTGGCTGTGTGCCAATAAAACTTTAATTACCACAACAGGGGTGGGCCTTCATTGGCCAGTTACACCTCAGGGCTGCACGCCAGGCTCCCGTTGGCTAGTCCAGGTTCCAGTGTCAGGAACAGAGCAGCCGTGCAATGTTCTCCAATGGCGATCTAGTGCTTTGTGTTGTGAGTTGCTTTCTAGGGCTAAGGCTTTCGTACCTTGACATGCTTCCAAATGGTTAAAGACCTCAAAGAGCTCTCGTTGATGTGGCTTATCTCTATGCATTTGAAGTTAAAGCTGAGAAGAAAGGAAAAGGTGGGAACACACATAAGGCATTCCTCTAAGCAGCAGAATAGTGATTCCCAGAGCCTCTGAGGACTCCACCCTGCCCTCCGGAGACGACAAGAGTGACAAAGCCCATGATGTCTTGGTTTTACTGTGACTCTAGTGTTGACCTTGCTGACTCCCCCGAGTGCTGCTCTAGGACCTGTCCTTCGCTGCAGCCCCGTCGGGTCCAAAGGCAGATGCATGGCCTGTGCACTGGGGCGTGAAGCCGTGGGCTGTGCTTGTCCTTGCGCTTATCCTCGATGTCCCGTCCACCCTGCTTTCCCCTGTGGAGAAGTCACGTCCCCTCTACCCTCTCCTTTTTATCTTTCTTTTTAGTGGAGGTGAAATTCACATAACCTAAAATTAACCATATTTAAGTGTACAGTGTGCAGTCAGTGGCATCTAGTCCGTTCACCATGTCATACGGCCAACACCTTTGTCTAGTTCCAGAACATTCCATCACCCCAAATGAGAGAGACCCTGTACCCATCAGTGGTCCCTCCCCATGCCCTCCCTCCTGGCCCCTGGCAACCACCAATCTACTCTCTGACTCTGGATTTATCTCTTCTGGGCATTTCCTGTAAATGGAATCAGACAATACGTGGTCTTTTGAGAGTGGCTTCTTTCATTTAATAGAATGTTTTCGATGTTCTTTCCTGCTGTAGCGTGTGTCCGAACTTCATTCCTTTTCATGGCCAGGTAGAACTCCCTTATTTTGTTTCTCCATTCATCTGTCAATGGACACGTGGGTTGTTTGCACCTTTTGGCTGTTGTGAATAATGCTACTAAGAACAGGTGTGTGCCTGCCCTAGCTTTGCTTTCTTTCCTTTTTTTAAATATTATTTTGAAATAATTTCAAATTCACAGGACAGTTGCAAAAATAATACAAAACCTATACAGAGAACTCAAAGTACCCCCCACTCAGATACCCAGATCTACCAGCTTTTAACATTTTGCCACATTTGCTATATCATTTTTCCTTCCTTCCTTCCTCTCACCCACCCAATCCATCCATCCACTCATCCATCCATCTCCTTTTCTGTTTTCTAAAGCTTTGAGTAGGTTGTTTACATACATCGTGTTCCTTTGAACCCTTAGGAAATACTTCCAGGTTCATTTTCTAAGAATGAAAATATTCACTTACCTAACCTTCTTAAATGCAGTTCTGAAGTTCACTTCTGCCCCCACTTTTGATGTTTTCCCCTTCCTGCCGTGCTTGGGATCCTGCGCCAGCTATTTTCTTCTCCCATCTGTCTGTCTGTCTGTCATCTTGCCTGAACCTCAGGCTGCTTCGGACGCCTGCAGCTAGCCCAGCTAGCCTGTCTCCTTCCAAAGGTATTCGGTGCATATCCTAACGTATCTGTGCATGCACGCTTTTAAAGAAAGCATAGGTGCCAACATTCTGTAAATTTTTCATACTCTTCTTTCGCCCCAAGTGTTTCATTTACTGTCTTCTTGGCGATAGTTCCCTGCGAGCAACCTGGCTTCCTTTTTCGTGGAATGGCTTCACTGGGAGCCTTTTGTCTGGGTGCACCATACTTTATTTAAGAAGTTTAATATCGCTGGGACTTTAGGTTGTTGTTTCTTGGGGTTTTATGAGCTAGTAATTGCAAGGTTTCAATGAATATCCCTGCATGTATGTCTTTATGCATACGTGTATGTGACTGAGTACAGCCACAGGACAAATTCCTAGGGGTGGGGTTGTTGAGACAAAGGGTAGGTGCGTTTTTAAAATTTTTCCCCCCTACATATGGTCAGCCAGTTTTATTATCATTATTAGCCAGGATTATTCAGATAGTATTTTTTTTTTTTTTTGCTAGTTTTGATTTGCCAAAGAAAAACTCCCAGGTAATTTTTGAACACTGAGCTGAGTGTTAAAGCATGATGCAAAGGAGACTAGCTTTCAGAACAAAATATGGAGATGGTGATATTTTCATTCATAGTATGTGGCAGTTGACGAGGCTGATTAGGTACAGGTAAGTCAGTTTTGATTTAAAAAACAATTTGTTTTTGTCAATTGAACCACGATGTTCCTCTTTTTTACAACTTATCTCAGGGTATAAAGCTTTAGGATGGTCCTGTAATTCCATGTAATCTCTTCTATTTTTTGTTTTTATTAGAGAAGTTGTAGGTTTACAGAAAAATCATGCATCAAATACAGAGTTTTCCATATAACACCTTATTGTTGTAATATATAATATGTATTATTTTACATATATAAAAACATATAGTATATATACATGGTAAATGGAAAACATAATGTAAAATGGTAATGCATAATATATAATGTAATCTCACAGTAGTGTGATATATTTATTATAATAAATGAGAGAACATTTTTATAATTGTTTGTATTTTAAACTTTGGGTATTTATTTTTACCCTGTTCCCTGCCAACCCATGTAAGTCACGCTAGGTGGGTTTTAGATGAAACTGTTACTGTGCATGATGGTAGAACTTGGTTTTAGGATGCCAAAGATAGATGTCCCTTGATAGGAAATTCAGCTTTGCCAAGTTCAGTTGTGGGAGATTAAATGACTCGTCATGATGGACGTCTGAAATCATTTCAGTCATTCAATAAGAATAAAGAGGACAGGGTGAGGGACGCCCATGTACCATCACCCAGCTTCAGTCACGGGCAGCTATGGCCCATCTCGTTCGTTGTTTCCCCACCCGCTTACTTCCACCCTACAGGATTATTTTGAAGCTAGACAGTATCAAATCTGGGGGAGATTTTGATGTGGCCAGTCCACAAAGCAAGCTCAGCAACTTGGAAACAGTTGATCTTTCACTGACAGTGTCCTCGAACCACAGTCTGTTAATTCAAAACTTAATATCTGACTAGTGCCCCCCACCCTCCCATATATTTGCAAGACAGCGGGGTGGAGGCACACAGTCCTAATGGAGGTAGGAATTCCAGTTGACTGATAGCGAAAATTCCCATCTGACAGATACAGTTAAGGCTATACGCCACCCTGTCCCCCTTCGTGTCAGCTGCTGTCAGCCCCTGTCAGGCCTCCTGGTTGCCCAGCACCCTGGCCACTTCAGGCCACACTGTTAGCTTCACTGTGGCCCTTTCCCCTCCCCGCTTCAGCTCCAGGTCCAGTTGGTCCTACCTTCCCTCTCAGCTCTGCTGCCACCAGCTGCCCTGCCCTGGCCTCACTGCCCTGGGACTTGGCCTCCGCACGAATACACTTTGGAAAACAGAAATCCAGCCACGTGCATTTCCTGACCTTGGCTCTCCCCATGGTGGCCCCTCTGTCATCCAGGTTGCTTGGAGGAACCGAGTGCCCTACCTGGACCCCTGGCCGTCCCATCCCGCCCTTTAGGGCCCCTTTTGAGTGCCAGCCTGCACTTCCTGCATCCCCATCTCAACGTGGTGGCTTCTGCACTTGACCACCTCTTTTCTGAGCTCTTCGTCATTTCCTAGACACGGCATTTGGGAGATTTGGCCTCCTGGACACGTGTAACCATCCTGGGTGGTCGTACAATATTTTGTAGGAATGAGGGTGGCTTGCTCATTCCTTCTGGCAGAGGTGGATTGCTCAATGTCCTGCTTGCAGGTAACAACGCCACAACCTCTGTTCACGTGTCCCTTTCCCATGTGTGTGCATCTCTAGCTCTGTGGTTCTCAGCTGGGGGCACCTCTGCCCCCAGGATATGCTAGACAAGGACCGGAGACATCGGTGGCTGTCACAGCTGGTTGGAGTGTGCTGCTGACATCGAGTCTGGGGTGGGGGAGATGGAGGATGCTCAGGATAGCCCCTGACACAGAGAATAAAAGTCTAGCCCCCCTTGTCAGCTGAGTTGGGGGGCTGGCGGGGCATGTTCCCCCCAAGGTGTGAGCGTCTTTGATGACCACAGAGCACCTGACTTCTTTCTTTTCCTCTTAACAAACAGTAAAAAAAAAAGCATAAAAACCATCACAGCAAAGGAGTGGACCCTGGACTTGGCTTTGGCTCTGACCCCAGGTGCTATTTGCATATTAATAGCTGTTAATCCCTGTTGCCTTCCGGCCTTTGCAGCTTGTGAAGGCTGGAAAAGATAGAAGTTTTTCGCTCTGCTATCTTCCTTTTCCTTAGGGCCCAGGTTCTTATCAGGACGATCCAACCCGCCCTTGCCCTAGGGGCATTGGCTCTCTGGAGGCGTGTTTGAGTTGTCACAACTGGTGGGTGGAGCCCAGGGATGCTCTTCAGTGTCCTACAGTGCCCAGAGGCCCCCACCCCAGAGGATAACCCAGCCCCACATGTCCATCGGTGGTGCTGGGTGGAGACAGCCTGCCATAGACTCACCCAGAGAGTAAAGACATACTTAAGGGCCTCTGTTGGGTGTTGGTGGAGTTCCATGGGGCAGTTTCTAATAAAAGATGGCTCCTTGGCCTTCGGTGCCCTTGGGGTGCAGCTCAGGTGACCAACTCCTTCCAGCCCTTGCTGGTCCTGGCACCCGGGAGCAGATTAGCCAGGAGGTTCACGGTCCACAAGGGCTAGCGCTGATTAGGTCAAGGACTTGACGGAACTGTGTGGTTAGTGGGTCAGAGGAGCTGTCCTGGGGGGGAGAAGCCTTAGAAAGTGAATGTGGGGTGGGAGCGCCGTCCCCTTCAGCTGGTACAGAGCAGGGATTCTCAGCCTTGGTACTATGGGCATTTGGGGCTGGATCATCCTGGGCCCTGGGTGGTGCTGAGCAGTCCCTGGGCTCCCCCTTCTTGATGCCAGGGGAACCTCCCACCCCCAAGTTGTGACAACCCAAAATATTCCCAGACGCAGTTATGTGTCTCCCTGGGGAGAAACTGCCTCTGATTGAGAACCAGTGATAAAGGTTAAACACGTTTACTTGAAAAGAAATCGTAAACCACAAAATATGAAGAACCTTCCCCTCTGAAGCCCCAACCATATGGGGGTCACGAAGGGTCTGGGGACCAAGGCAGATGGCCCTGGGGGTGCTGAGGTTGGGTGGGCTTGTCCCGGGGTGGGCTGGGTGTGCTGGGCTCCTGTGAGCCAGTGTAGATGGCATGGCGCTGGTTGGATTGTGCACGGCAGTGTTTCTGGGGCCTGACCCGGCCGGCAGGTGCTCTGCAGTGTTGGGTGGGCGGGTGACCTTTTCTCTCGGCTCTCTCCGCAGATGGAAGACGGCCACACGCTCTTCGACTACGATGTCCGCCTGAATGACACCATCCAGCTCCTGGTCCGGCAGAGCCTGGTGCTGCCGCCCAGCAGCAGGGAGAAGGACTCTGAGCTCTCGGACACGGACTCCGGCTGCTGCCTGGGCCAGAGTGAGTCAGACAAGTCCTCCAACAACGGTGAGGTGGCCCTGGAGACCGACGGGAAGGCAGGCTCAGTGGACGAAGACTCGTGGGATGAAACGGAGCTGGGACTGTACAAGGTGAGGCCCCTGGCAGCAGGTGGGGGCAGCCTTTCCCCGCCTGTCTGGTCTCTGCGCACCTAGGGCCCACGGGGAGCACGCCCACTCGCCCTGCCATCTTCGGCCAGCCCCGCCATAGCCCGTGAGTGTGTGCCAGCTCCCATGCCATCTCTGGGCCTGGCTGCCTTAGCCCTGCAGGGAAAATCGCCGAGTCATTTCTAGAAAGTTCCTTGGAGCAAGCAGACGGTACTCCAGGAATTCTTTTAATTGAGGTGGAATCCACATAACACAGACTTTGCCATTTTAAAGTGAACCATCTGTGGGATTTAGTCCATTCACTGTGTTATGCAACCACCATCTCCATTTAGGTCCAGAAAATTTCATCTCCCCAGAAGGAAACCCCAGGCCCCATCTAGGCAGTCATTCCCCATCCCCCTTCTCCTGCCCCCTCACAACCACCAGTCTACTTTTTGTCCCTGTGGATTCGACTCTTCCGGGTATTTCGTAGAAGTGGAAGCACACACTGGCCTTTTGTATCTGGCTCATTCGACTTAGCATCCCTGTGGATCAGAATTTCGTTCCTTTTTGTGGCTGAATAATACCCTTTGCATGGATGGACCACATTCTTATTCTCCACTCACCAGCTCATGGGTTTTTGGTTGTTTCCACCTTTTGGTTGTGAATTGTGTGCATTTGTGTACCCATTTTTGCTGGTCTGTAGGGGGGTTCCTTGGAAAACAGCTCTGTGTTGGAGGCCTGGTCTGTAGACATCTCCTTTGGCCTTTGCAGAGGCTGTAAAATTTTGGAATCAGGGCATTTCACATAAAGGTCTGGATTTCTGTTGTGTTGGAGCCAAGCAGCAGTCAATCCGTTTATACGACTCCACTTCCCCACAGTCCTTGCTGGGCCTGCCTCACTCTTGAACACTTGGGAATGTCTGGAGGCGTTATTGGTTGCCATGACTTGGGAGCAGGAGAGGGGTGGCTCAGTTCCCTATACTCTCAGTTCTAGAGGCTAGAACCCTGAAACCCCGGGGCGGGGGGCAGAAACTTCAGGCTGCCTCTGAAGCCTCCAGAAGAGAATGCTTTCCTCTTCTGCCAGCTTCTGGCAGTGTCTGGCCATCCTTGCCATTCCTTGGCTTGGAGACACGTCCCTCCAGTCTTTGTCTCTGTTGTCACATGGCCTTCTTCCCTCTGTGTATCTGCTGTGTCTTTGTGTCTCTTTTCTAAAAAGACACCAGTCATTGGATTTTAGGGCCCACCCTACTCCGGTATGACCTGATCTTAAATAGTCAAAGCTACAGGGATCCTGATTCCAAAGCAGGGTCACGTTCTGAGGTACTGGAAGGTTAAGATTCCAAAATATCCTTTGGGGGGCACTTTAACCCCTTATAGAGAGGGTACTCCTGGCGTTGAGTGGATGGAGGCCAGGGATGCTGCTGGCCACCCTGCAACACATGGATGCTCCCACTCCAGAGAACAGTCCAGCCCCCAATGTCAAGAGTGCCGTGGTGGGAAAGCCCGAAACGCTGAGCTTTGAACACCAAAGACCTAAGGACCAGAGTGGCCCTTGTCAGTTCTTCTGATCTGATGACCCTTCCCTGGGTGGGGAGGAAAGAGCCTTCTTGTTCCGTCTTAGGTCAATGAATATGTGGACGCTCGGGACACAAACATGGGTGCCTGGTTCGAGGCGCAGGTCGTCAGAGTGACCAGAAAGGGGCCCTCCCGGGATGAGCCTGGCAGCTCCAGCTCTAGCCCGACCCTGGAAGATGATGTCATTTATCACGTGAAGTATGACGAGTGAGTGTCACTTTGGGCGGGCCTGGGGTTTTTGAACATTCCTGGTGAATGCCATTGGCTTTGTGAATTCAGGCCTGGAATTCGACACCGTCTTGGGAATGAAATTGGGATCTGGGAGGACCCATCCCTTGTGCTCTCAAAAAACTCACTGGGCCACCCTCCCCCGTGAGGAGCATCAAGGCGGCCCAAAGCCAGATGACAGCTCTGTCCTGATTATCTAGTCTGAGTCATGGCCCCCACCCTGATTTTCCTGTTTTATCTGTGTGACTTATTACTACACGAAACCCCCTTATTTATTTGTTGTCTCTCTCCCCAGTTGGAATGTGAAGTTCTATTCCCCTACAAGTAATTTTTTCTTTATTGAGCATCTGCTTTGTCCCAGTCCTGCCAGCCAGGCACAGGGGATACACATCGGTGAATACAGAGGGCTGACGTACCTGCCTGCCTAGAGCTGACATTCCTGGGGGTGGAGGGTCCCTCGTGGGTTCCCTCCAGGTCCCTCTACTTCCTAGAGCCATGGCCTGGCTCACAAGAAGCTTAACTCTCTAAAAAAATGTTGGAGTGGTCAGAAGAGAGAATCCCAGTAATTGAAGGATTCATTCCCATCCAATGGGCTGGCAGTTAACAAACCTTTTTGAGGCCTGCAGGCCAAATCCAACCTGCAGCCCATTTTTGTAAATAAAGCTTTATTGGGACACATTAATGCTCAGTTTTCAACATATTCTATGGCTGCTTCTGGCTACCAGCAGGAAACTTGAGTGGTTGCCACAGAGCCCTTCCTGCTCGTAAAGCTAGAAATATTTTCCATTTGGCCCTTTATGGCAAAAATTTAATGAGCCCTGATTCTGATGGGTTCTAGGGAAAACAATGAGCCCTAGGCCATATTGTTAATTAGAATAGATTTGGGATTTCCCCTCACGGATGAGTCTTAACCTCTTACTGGTAGAAAGCATTTATTTTACCCTATTATATTCTGCCCTTTTGTGTGTGTGTGGGGGGGAGCTGATGGAATATTCCTGTCTATCTAGAGTAATGACTTCCTATTGCAGTCTAATATCTGGGGCCTTGCACATACATAAAACCATTAAAAAATCTCTTTCAGTATGTATGGATTGAGAATAGTTAAAATCTCTTCCCTCCCCAAATTTCCTCCTGTAACTAGGGGTGCAGCTTCTATTTACCATGCATTTTTGATACCAGTAGAGAAGGGGGTCGGGGAAGGGGCGGTGTCCCATTGTGATGAGAACCATCCCAAACCGGGTGGTGTGCGCGGCCCTTCCCAGCCTGGAGGGACGCTGGGTCTCACGGTGACCAGGGACCTGCCGGTGGGATTTTCCCCACAGCTACCCGGAGAACGGAGTGGTCCAGATGGGCTCCAGAGACGTTCGCGCCCGCGCCCGCACCATCCTCAAGTGGCAGGAGCTGGAGGTGGGCCAGGTGGTCATGCTCAACTACAACCCCGACAACCCCAAGGAGCGGGGCTTCTGGTACGACGCCGAGATCCTGCGCAAGCGGGAGACCAGGACGGTGCGGGAGCTCTACGTCAACGTCATGCTGGGGTGAGTGCGCCCCGCGCGCCAGCGCCCTCGCGTGGCCTGGTCCAGGCGCCGTCCCCGAGCCCGGGCCGGGCAGGCCGGGTCCTCAGGCCTCCGCCTTCCCCATCTGGTGGCGGCTTTAAGCTTGTGGAGGAGGCAGTGCATGCAGATGGGTCCGCGTTCAGGAGGCGCTGCCGGCCGGGAGCTCGCCTCCCGACCGCACAGAGGCCGGTCCTGTGACATCGGGATGCTGAGCAATGAGAAAAGATGCTCATTGCGAGGTTGACAGGCCTGGGACCGCAGGCAGGGCTCAGATCTGTCTTTGCTCTGAGAGTGGAGGGCGGTGGTATGGGAATGGGAGGTGCGGACAGAGGCGGGGAGGCGTTTTTGGCAGTCATCCAGTTGGTTAATTCTCGAGCTGGCCACAGGCGGGAATGTGGATTTTAGGCCAGATCTTCCTTACTGAAGGGCATCTCGCATTTGATTTGCTTGCTAAGTCTCCTTGTCTCCTCTCCTTTTCCTCCCCCTCTCACACTTGTTCTTCTGGAAGCGCTTAGCTCAGATCTGGCCTCTCTGGGCTTCCTCCTGCCTTCTGGCCTAGGGATGAATGAGCACAGCCCCCTCCCTATGTGACCTTCTGGCCCCTTGAATTTCCCTGTCCAGGTGCTTGCTGTTCTGGCTCCTGCCGCTAGCTGCTTGGCTGGGCTCCTTGACAGGGCAGCGCCAGGGGAGTGAGGCCGTGGGGGGCGTAGCTTCTAGGCAGAGAGGTCACAGCTTAAGACGTGGTAAAGGTGCTTCTGGGGTTGCAGAGGCCCCTGGCTGCAGCCTGTTCCAGTAACACCTCTCACTGTCACGGTGCTGTATTTAGTACATGTTACTGAGTAGTGTATATGACCTGTCATGTACATTATTTACCAAGGACCCATCTGCAGGCCAAGACCTCTTCTAGGCATAAGATGAGAGCAGGGTTTCTCTGCCTCGGCACTGGATATTTGGGGTTGGATAATCAGATGTCAGGACGGGCTGTCCTAGGCACTGGAGAGTGTTGACAGCAGCCCCGGCTTCCCCCAACCTGATGCCAGGAGCACCCTCTAGTGGCGACAACCCAAAATGTCTCCAGGGGCAGAATCGGCCCTGGTTGGGAGCCATTGGGTTGTAGCTGTGAAGAAAACGAAGGTACTGCCCCATGGGGCAATGAGGCCACTTGGCAGTGGACAAATAAGTAACGTACTGCAGTGTTGGGTGCTATGAAGAAAACTAAAGCCAGAGAGCAGGCGAGAGAGTGATGGGGCGTGTGGCCGGAGGAGGTTAGGAAGACCCTGTCTTAGGAGGTGGCATTAGAACAGAGACCTGAAGGAGGTGGGAGAGTGAACCGGGTGAATATGTGCCCCTGTGTTGCAAGCAGAGGCATAGCAGGCGCAGGGCCCTGGGGCAGGAGCATTCCTGGTGGGTTGTGGCGTAGCACAGAGGCCAGTGGCTGCAGTGGAGGGAGGAAAGGGGGAGAGAGGGAAGGAGACAAGGCTACGGAAGCCTCCTGGGATCTTCCAGGGCATGGCTAGGACGTGGGAAGGAGTCGGATTTCTCTCTGTTCTGGGCAGCCAGGGGGAGTGACGCAATTTGACCTAGGATTAGAAATCATTCTGCTGCCAGTCCGGGGATGGGCTGCAAGAGGCCCCGCCGCAGTGATGTCCCCGACATCATCCCTGACCCCTGACGGACTGCGGATAGGGACCCACAGAGTTCCGGAGCACCCCTCAGGGGGCCGCCTACCCCAGCCTGGGCCCTCAGGAGGCTGCCTACCGGCCCCTCCTGGATGGGTGAGAACTTGAGGGGCAGAGCCTCCCCCTGCTTGGTTAGGGCCTGACTGGTGAATGCCCAGGGCCCCAGGACTCGCCCCCTGACGCTGCCCCTGCCACCTCCCCCCTGCAGGTCCCCGGCCTCCATGTACTACCCAGCAACACATGACACTGGGTGTCAGGCCTCCCGTAGAGGCCCAAGTAGTCAATAACTTGGGTTTTGCAGTCCACACGGCCTCTGTCGAACCTGCTCAGCCAGGCCCTCATGGGAAAGACAGTCTGTGACTGAGAGGGTGCTGCTGTGTGCCAATAAAATTTTATTTATTAAAACTGGCAGATCTCTGTCCTCAGTACTCTAAACACACGCACAGCTCCCCGATGCACTCCTATGAAATGAGCAAGTGACATCGCACTCAGGCTGTTTAAAAAACCTCAAAGCCACAACACAAAACCCTGAAATCACAACCTCACATGGGAGCTCGCTTCCAGGTCTTTGGCCCAAAGATAGAAATGGGGGGGTGGCGCTTCATCTTCCCGTCCAGTTCAGCAGCGTTGCCTTCACCATGCATTGAGGAGGAAGCATTTAGCAACAGGATGGCGGAAACAGTCTGTGTTCAGTGACCCTAATGACCGAGAACCGGTACAGTGGCTTCCAAGAGAGTGACTGACGCAGAATATTTCTGACCACTGTGTCTCAGCTTGACTTATTTTGTCCAAAGCACATGTGGAGCACAGATGAAACAGCCCTTTTTTTTTTTTTTTTAACTTTTTTTATTAATTAAAAAAATTAACAAAAAAACATTAAGATATCATTCCATTCTACATATACAATCAGTAATTCTTAATATTATCACATAGTTGCATATTCATCATTTCTTAGAACATTTGCATCGATTTAGAAAAAGAAATAAAAAGACAACAGAAAAAGAAATAAAACGATAATAGAGAA